>JASUTR010000216.1:0-50000 GCA_035048495.1 Euptelea pleiosperma | reverse complement strand
TTGAGACGTTGACGCACGGATGGAGCTAACTTGTTTCAACTATCCCAAATCTTGTTCCAAAACTTAAAATCTGTTGAAACAATACTAATGGAAGAGTTTGAGTCTAATTACGAGGTCCGGTTGCGAAAAAGTCACAAGTTATAGGCTTCGGAATGTAACACACAAACTGAGTCCAATTTGAGACGTTGACGCACGGATGGAGCTAACTTGTTTCGACGGTCCCAAATCTTGTTCCAACACTTAAAATCTGTTGAAATAATAGTAATTGAAGAGTTTGAGTCCAATTACGAGGTCTGGTTTCCAAAAAGTCACAAGTCATAGGCTTCGGAATGTAAGACACAAATTGAGTCCAATTTGAGACGTTTACGCACGGATGGCGCTAACTTATTTCGACTGTCCCAATTCTTGTTCCAACACTTAAAATATGTTGAAACAATACTAATGGAAGAGTTCGAGTCTAATTACGAGGTCCGGTTGCGAAAAAGTCACAAGTTATAGGCTTCGGAATGTAACACACAAACTGAGTCCAATTAGAGACATTGACGCCCGGATGGAGCTAACTTGTTTCGACTGTCCCAAATCTTGTTCCAACACTTAAAATCTGTTGAAACAATTGTAATGGAAGAGTTTGAGTCCAATTACGAGGTCTGGTTGCGAAAAAGTCACAAGTTATAGGCTTCGGAATGTAAGACACAAACTGAGTCCAATTTGAGACGTCGACGCACGGATGGAGCTAACTTGTTTCGACTGTCACGAATCTTGTTCCGACACTTCAAATGTGTTAAACAATAGTAATGGAAGAGTTTGAGTCAAATTACGAGGTCCGGTTTTGAAAAAGTCAAAAGTTATAGGCTTCGGAATGTAACACTCTAACTGAGTCCAATTTGAGACGTTGACGCACGGATGGAGCTAACTTGTTTCGACTGTCCCAAATCTTGTTCCGACACTTAAAATCTGTTGAAACAATAATGGAAGAGTTTGAGTCCAATTACGAGGTCTGGTTTGGAAAAAGTCACAAGTCATAGGCTTCGGAATGTAACACACAAATTGAATCCAATTTGAGACGTTGACGCACGGATGGAGCTAACTTGTTTCGACTGTCCCAAATCTTGTTCCAACACTTAAAATCTGTTGAAACAATAGTAATGGAAGAGTTTGAGTCTAATTACGAGGTCTGGTTTGGAAAAAGTCACAAGTCATAGGCTTCGGAATGTGACACACAAATTGAATCCAATTTGAGACGTTGACGCACGGATGGAGCTAACTTGTTTCTACTGTCCCAAATCTTGTTCCAAAACTTCAAATGTGTTGAAACAATAGTAATGGAAGAATTCGAATCTAATTACGAGGTCCGGCTGCGAAAAAGTCACAAGTTATAGGCTTCGGAACGTAACACACAAATTGAGTCACGTTGACGCACGGATGGAGCTAACTTGTTTCGACTATCCCGAATCTTGTTCCAACACTTCAAATGTGTTCAAACAATAGTAATGGAAGAATTCGAGTCTAATTACGAGGTCCGGTTGCGAAAAAGTCACAAGTTATAGGTTTCGGAATGTAACACACTAACTGAGTCCAATTTTAGACGTTGACGCACGGATGGAGCTAACTTGTTTCGACTGTCCCAAATCTTGTTCCAACACTTAAAATCTATTGAAACAATAGTAATGGAACAGTTTGAGTCCAACTACGAGGTCTGGTTTCCAAAAACTCACAAGTCATAGGCTTCGGAATGTAAGACACAAATTGAGTCCAATTTGAGACGTTGACGCACGGATGGAGCTAACTTTTTTCAACTGTCACGAATCTTGTTACAACACTTAAAATCTGTTGAAACAATAGTAATGTAAGAGTTCGAGTTCAATTACGAGGTCCGGTTGCGAAAAAGTCAAAAGTTATAGGCTTTCGGAATGTAACACACAAACTGAGTCCAATTTGAGACGTTGACGCACGGATGGAGCTAACTTGTTTCGACTGTCCCAAATCTTGTTCCAACACTTAAAATCTGTTGAAACAATAGTAATGGAAGAGTTTGAGTCCCATTACGAGGTCTGGTTTCAAAAAAGTCACAAGTTATAGGCTTCGGAATGTAAGAAACAAACTGAGTCCAATTTGAGACGTTGACGCACGGATAGAGCTAACTTGTTTCGACTGTCCCAAATCTTGTTCCAACACTTAAAATCTGTTGAAACAATAGTAATGTAAGAGTTTGAGTTCAATTACGAGGTCCGGTTGCGAAAAAGTCAAAACTTATAGGCTTCGGAATGTAACACACAAACTGACTCCAATTTGAGACGGTGACGCACGGATGGAGCTAACTTGTTTCGATTGTCCCAAATCTTGTTCCAACACTTAAAATCTGTTGAAATAATAGTAATGGAAGAGTTTGAGTCTAATTACGAGGTCTGGTTTCGAGAAAGTCACAAGTCATAGGCTTCGGAATGTAAGACACAAATTGAGTCCAATTTGAGACGTTGACGCACGGATGGAGCTAACTTGTTTCGACTGTCCCAAATCATGGTCCAACACTTAAAATCTATTGAAACAATAGTAATGGAAGAGTTCGAGTCCAATTTCGTGGTCTGATTGCGAAAAAGTCAAAAGTTATAGGCTTTCGGAATGTAACACACAAACTGAGTCCAATTTGAGACGTTGACGCACGGATGGAGCTAACTTGTTTCGACTGTCCCAAATCTTGTTCCATCACTTAAAATCTGTTGAAACAATAGTAATCGAAGAGTTTGAGTCCCATTACGAGGTCTGGTTTCCAAAAACTCACAAGTCATAGGCTTCGGAATGTAAGACACAAATTGAGTCCAATTTGAGACGTTGACGCACGGATGGAGCTAACTTTTTTCAACTGTCACGAATCTTGTTCCAACACTTAAAATCTGTTGAAACAATAGTAATGGAAGAGTTTGAGTCCAATTACGAGGTCCGGTTGCGAAAAAGTCACAAGTTATAGGCTTCAAAATGTAACACAAACTAAGTCCAATTTGAGACGTTGACGCACGGATGGAGCTAACTTGTTTCGACTATCCCAAATCTTGTTCCAACACTTAAAATCTGTTGAAACAATACTAATGGAAGAGTTCGAGTCTAATTACGAGGTCCGGTTGCGAAAAAGTCACAAGTTATAGGCTTCGGAATGTAACACACAAACTGAGTCCAATTAGAGACATTGACGCCCGGATGGAGCTAACTTGTTTCGACTGTCCCAAATCTTGTTCCAACACTTAAAATCTGTTGAAACAATTGTAATGGAAGAGTTTGAGTCCAATTACGAGGTCTGGTTGCGAAAAAGTCACAAGTTATTGGCTTCGGAATGTAAGACACAAACTGAGTCCAATTTGAGACGTCGACGCACGGATGGAGCTAACTTGTTTCGACTGTCACGAATCTTGTTCCGACACTTCAAATGTGTTAAACAATAGTAATGGAAGAGTTTGAGTCAAATTACGAGGTCCGGTTTTGAAAAAGTCAAAAGTTATAGGCTTCGGAATGTAACATACAAACTGAGTCAAATTTGAGATGTTGACGCACGGATGGAGCTAACATGTTTCGACTGTCACGAATCTTGTTCCAATACTTCAAATGTGTTGAAACAATAGTAATGTAAGAGTTTGAGTCCAATTACGAGGTCCGGTTGCGAAAAAGTCAAAAGTTATAGGCTTTCGGAATGTAACACACAAACTGAGTCCAATTTGAGACGTTGACGCACGGATGGAGCTAACTTGTTTCGATTGTCCCAAATCTTGTTCCAACACTTAAAATCTGTTGAAATAATAGTAATGGAAGAGTTTGAGTCTACTTACGAGTTCTGGTTTCGAGAAAGTCACAAGTCATAGGCTTCGGAATGTAAGACACAAATTGAGTCCAATTTGAGACGTTGACGCACGGATGGAGCTAACTTGTTTCGACTGTCCCAAATCATGTTCCAACACTTAAAATCTATTGAAACAATAGTAATGGAAGAGTTCGAGTCCAATTACGAGGTCTGATTGCGAAAAAGTCAAAAGTTATAGGCTTTCGGAATGTAACACACAAACTGAGTCCAATTTGAGACGTTGACGCACGGATGGAGCTAACTTGTTTCGACTGTCCCAAATCTTGTTCCATGACTTAAAATCTGTTGAAACAATAGTAATGGAAGAGTTTGAGTCCCATTACGAGGTCTGGTTTCAAAAAAGTCACAAGTTATAGGCTTCAGAATGTAAGAAACAAACTGATTCAAATTTGAGACGTTGACGCACGGATGGAGCTAACGTGTTTCGACTGTCCCAAATCTTGTTCCAACACTTAAAATCTATTGAAACAATTGTAATGGAAGAGTTTGAGTCCAATTACGAGGTCTGGTTACGAAAAAGTCACAAGTAATAGGCTTCGGAATGTATGACACAAACTAAGTCCAATTTGAGACGTTGACGCACGGATGGAGCTAACTTGTTTCGACTGTCACGAATCTTGTTCCAACACTTCAAATGTGTTGAAACAATAGTAATGGAAGAGTTTGAGTCCAATTACAAGATCCGGTTGCGAAAATGTTAGAAGTTATAGGCTTCGGAATGTAACATACAAACTGAGTCAAATTTGAGATGTTGACGCACGGATGGAGCTAACATGTTTCGACTGTCACGAATCTTGTTCCAATACTTCAAATGTGTTGAAACAATAGTAATGTAAGAGTTTGAGTCCAATTACGAGGTCCGGTTGCGAAAATGTCAAAAGTTATAGGCTTCGGAATGTAACACACAAACTGAGTCCAATTTGAGATGTTGACGCACGGATGGAGCTAACATGTTTCGACTGTCACGAATCTTGTTCCAATACTTCAAATGTGTTTAAACAATAGTAATGTAAGAGTTTTACTCCAATTACAAGGTTCGGTTGCGAAAAAGTCAAAAGTTATAGGCTTCGGAATGTAACACACAAACTGACTCCAATTTGAGACAGTGACGCACGGATGGAGCTAACTTGTTTCGACTGTCCCAAATCTTGTTCCAACACTTAAAATTTGTTGAAATAATAGTAATGGAAGAGTTTGAGTCTAATTACGAGGTCTGGTATCGAGAAAGTCACAAGTCATAGGCTTCGGAATGTAAGACACAAATTGAGTCCAATTTGAGACGTTGACACACGGATGGAGCTAACTTGTTTCGACTGTCCCAAATCATGTTCCAACACTTAAAATCTATTGAAACAATAGTAATGGAAGAGTTCGAGTCCAATTACGCGGTCTGATTGCGAAAATGTAACAAGTTATAGGCTTCGGAATGTAAGACACAAACAGAGTCCAATTTGAGACGTTGACGCACGGATGGAGCTAACTGGTTTCGACTGTCACGAATCTTGTTCCAACACTTCAAATGTGTTGAAACAATAGTAATGGAAGAGTTTGAGTCCACTTACGAGATCCGGTTGCGAAAATGTCACAAGTTATAGGCTTCGGAATGAAACATACAAACTGAGTACAATTTGAGAAGTTGATGCACGGATGGAGCTAACATATTTCGACTGTCACGAATCTTGTTCCAACACTTCATATGTGTTGAAACAATAGGATTGGAAGAGTTTGACTCTAATTACGAGGTCCGGTTGCGAAAAAGTCACAAGTTATAGGCTTCGAAATGTAACACACAAACTGAGACCAATTAAAGACATTGACGCACGGATAGAGCTAACTTGTTTCGACTGTCCCGAATCTTGTTCGAACACTTCAAATGTGTTGAATAATAGTAATGGAAGAAATCGAGTCTAATTACGAGGTCCGGTTGCAAAATAGTCACAAGTTATAGGCTTCGGAATGTAAGACACAAACCGAGTCCAATTTGAGACGTTGATGCACGGATGGAGCTAACTTGTTTCGACTGTCACGAATCTTGTTCCAACACTTCAAATGTGTTGAAACAATAGTAATGGAAGAATTCGAGTCTAATTACGAGGTTCGTTTGCGAAAAAGTTACAAGTTAAAGGCTTCGTAATATAACAAACAAACTGAGTCCAATTTGAGACGTTCACGCACGGATGGAGCTAACTTGTTTCGACTGTCACGAATCTTGTTCCAACACTTCAAATGTGTTGAAACAATAATAATGGTAGAGTTTGAGTCCAATTACGAGGTCCGGTTGCGAAAAAGTCACAAGTTATAGGCTTTGGAATATAACACACAAACTGAGTCCAATATGAGACGTTGACGCACGGATGGAGCTAACTTGTTTCGACTGTCACTAATCTTGTTCCAACACTTCAAATGTGTTGAAACAATAGTAATGGAAGAGTTTGAATCCAATTACGAGATACGGTTGCGAAAAAGTCTCAAGTTATATGCTTCGTAATGTAACTCACAAACTGAGTCCAATTAAAGACATTGACGCACGGATGGAGCTAACTTGTTTCGACTGTCCCGAATCTTGTTCCGACACTTCAAATGTTTCAAACAATAGTAATGGCAGAATTCGAGTCTAATTACGAGGTCCGGTTGCGAAAAAGTCACAAGTTATAGGCTTCGGAATGTAACACACAAACTGAGTCCAATTTGAGACGTTGACGCACGGATGGAGCTAACTGGTTTCGACTGTCACGAATCTTGTTCCAACACTTCAAATGTGTTGAAACAATAGTAATGGAAGAGTTTGAGTCCACTTACGAGATCCGGTTGCGAAAATGTCACAAGTTATAGGCTTCGGAATGAAACATACAAACTGAGTCCAATTTGAGAAGTTGATGCACGGATGGAGCTAACATATTTCGACTGTCACGAATCTTGTTCCAACACTTCATATGTGTTGAAACAATAGGATTGGAAGAGTTTGACTCTAATTACGAGGTCCGGTTGCGAAAAAGTCACAAGTTATAGGCTTCGAAATGTAACACACAAACTGAGACCAATTAAAGACATTGACGCACGGATAGAGCTAACTTGTTTCGACTGTCCCGAATCTTGTTCGAACACTTCAAATGTGTTGAATAATAGTAATGGAAGAAATCGAGTCTAATTACGAGGTCCGGTTGCAAAATAGTCACAAGTTATAGGCTTCGGAATGTAAGACACAAACCGAGTCCAATTTGAGACGTTGATGCACGGATGGAGCTAACTTGTTTCGACTGTCACGAATCTTGTTCCAACACTTCAAATGTGTTGAAACAATAGTAATGGAAGAATTCGAGTCTAATTACGAGGTTCGTTTGCGAAAAAGTTACAAGTTAAAGGCTTCGTAATATAACAAACAAACTGAGTCCAATTTGAGACGTTCACGCACGGATGGAGCTAACTTGTTTCGACTGTCACGAATCTTGTTCCAACACTTCAAATGTGTTGAAACAATAATAATGGTAGAGTTTGAGTCCAATTACGAGGTCCGGTTGCGAAAAAGTCACAAGTTATAGGCTTTGGAATATAACACACAAACTGAGTCCAATATGAGACGTTGACGCACGGATGGAGCTAACTTGTTTCGACTGTCACTAATCTTGTTCCAACACTTCAAATGTGTTGAAACAATAGTAATGGAAGAGTTTGAATCCAATTACGAGATACGGTTGCGAAAAAGTCTCAAGTTATATGCTTCGTAATGTAACTCACAAACTGAGTCCAATTAAAGACATTGACGCACGGATGGAGCTAACTTGTTTCGACTGTCCCGAATCTTGTTCCGACACTTCAAATGTTTCAAACAATAGTAATGGCAGAATTCGAGTCTAATTACGAGGTCCGGTTGCGAAAAAGTCACAAGTTATAGGCTTCGGAATGTAACACACAAACTGAGTCCAATTTGAGACGTTGACGCACGGATGGAGCTAACTGGTTTCGACTGTCACGAATCTTGTTCCAACACTTCAAATGTGTTGAAACAATAGTAATGGAAGAGTTTGAGTCCACTTACGAGATCCGGTTGCGAAAATGTCACAAGTTATAGGCTTCGGAATGAAACATACAAACTGAGTCCAATTTGAGAAGTTGATGCACGGATGGAGCTAACATATTTCGACTGTCACGAATCTTGTTCCAACACTTCATATGTGTTGAAACAATAGGATTGGAAGAGTTTGACTCTAATTACGAGGTCCGGTTGCGAAAAAGTCACAAGTTATAGGCTTCGAAATGTAACACACAAACTGAGACCAATTAAAGACATTGACGCACGGATAGAGCTAACTTGTTTCGACTGTCCCGAATCTTGTTCGAACACTTCAAATGTGTTGAATAATAGTAATGGAAGAAATCGAGTCTAATTACGAGGTCCGGTTGCAAAATAGTCACAAGTTATAGGCTTCGGAATGTAAGACACAAACCGAGTCCAATTTGAGACGTTGATGCACGGATGGAGCTAACTTGTTTCGACTGTCACGAATCTTGTTCCAACACTTCAAATGTGTTGAAACAATAGTAATGGAAGAATTCGAGTCTAATTACGAGGTTCGTTTGCGAAAAAGTTACAAGTTAAAGGCTTCGTAATATAACAAACAAACTGAGTCCAATTTGAGACGTTCACGCACGGATGGAGCTAACTTGTTTCGACTGTCACGAATCTTGTTCCAACACTTCAAATGTGTTGAAACAATAATAATGGTAGAGTTTGAGTCCAATTACGAGGTCCGGTTGCGAAAAAGTCACAAGTTATAGGCTTTGGAATATAACACACAAACTGAGTCCAATATGAGACGTTGACGCACGGATGGAGCTAACTTGTTTCGACTGTCACTAATCTTGTTCCAACACTTCAAATGTGTTGAAACAATAGTAATGGAAGAGTTTGAATCCAATTACGAGATACGGTTGCGAAAAAGTCTCAAGTTATATGCTTCGTAATGTAACTCACAAACTGAGTCCAATTAAAGACATTGACGCACGGATGGAGCTAACTTGTTTCGACTGTCCCGAATCTTGTTCCGACACTTCAAATGTTTCAAACAATAGTAATGGCAGAATTCGAGTCTAATTACGAGGTCCGGTTGCGAAAAAGTCACAAGTTATAGGCTTCGGAATGTAACACACAAACTGAGTCCAATTTGAGACGTTGACGCACGGATGGAGCTAACTTGTTTCGACTGTCCAAAATCTTGTTCCAACACTTAAAATCTATTGAAGCAATAGTAATGGAAGAGTTCGAGTCCAATTACGAGGTCTGATTGCGAAAATGTCACAAGTTATAGGCTTCAGAATGTAAGACACAAACAGAGTCCAATTTGAGACGTTGACGCACGGATGGAGCTAACTTGTTTCGACTGTCACGAATCTTGTTCCAACACTTCAAATGTGTTGAAACAATAGTAATGGTAGAGTTTGAGTCCAATTACGAGGTCCGGTTGCGAAAAAGTCACAAGTTATAGGCTTTGGAATATAACACACAAACTGAGTCCAATATGAGACTTGACGCACGGATGGAGCTAACTTGTTTCGACTGTCACTAATCTTGTTCCAACACTTCAAATGTGTTGAAACAATAATAATGGAAGAGTTTGAATCCAATTACGAGATACGGTTGCGAAAATGTCACAAGTTATATGCTTCGTAATGTAACACACAAACTGAGTCCAATTAAAGACATTGATGCACGGATGGAGCTAACTTGTTTCGACTGTCCCGAATCTTGTTCCAACACTTCAAATGTTTCAAACAATAGTAATGGAAGAATTCGAGTCTAATTACGAGGTCTGGTTGTGAAAAAGTCACAAGTTATAGGCTTCGGAATGTACCACACAAATTGAGTCCAATTTGAGACGTTGACGCACGGATGGAGCTAACTTGTTTCGACTGTCCAAAATCTTGTTCCAACACTTAAAATCTGTTGAAACAATAGTAATGGAAGAGTTTGAGTCCAATTACGAGGTCTGGTTACGAAAAAGTACAAGTTATAGGCTTCAGAATGTAAGACACAAACTGAGTCCAATTTGAGACGTTGACGCACGGATGGAGTTAACTGGTTTTGACTGTCACGAATCTTGTTCCGACACTTCAAATGTGTTAAACAATAGTAATGGAAGAGTTTGAGTCGAATAACGAGGTCCGGTTTTGAAAAAGTCAAAAGTTATAGGCTTCGGAATGTAACACACAAACTAAGTCCAATTTGAGACGTTGACGCACGGATGGAGCTAACTTGTTTCGACTATCCCAAATCTTGTTCCAACACTTAAAATCTGTTGCAAAAATAGTAATGGAAGAGTTTGAGTCCAATTACGAGGTCTGGTTTTGAAAAAGTGACAAATCATAGGCTTCGGAATGTAAGACACAAACTGAGTCCAATTGCAGACGTTGACGCACAGATGGAGCTAACTTGTTTTGACTGTCCCAGCTCTTGTTCCAACACTTAAAATCTGTTGAAACAATAGTAATGGAAGAGTTGGAGTCCAATTTTAAGTTATAGGCTTCGAATGTAAGACACAAACTGAGTCACAAGTTATAGGCTTCGAATGTAAAACACAAACTGAGTCCAATTTTAGACGTTGACGCACGGATGGAGCTAACTTGTTTTGACTGTCCCGAATCTTGTTCCAACACTTCAAATGTGTTCAAACAATAGTAATGGAAGAATTCGAGTCTAATTATGAGGTCCGGTTTCAAAAAAGTCACAAGTTATAGGCTTCGGATGTAAGACACAAACTGAGTCCAATTTTAGACGTTGACGCACGGATGGAGCTAACTTGTTTTGACTGTCCCGAATCTTGTTCCAACACTTCAAATGTATTCAAACAATAGTAATGGAAGAATTCGAGTCTAATTATGAGGTCCGGTTTCAAAAAAGTCACAAGTTATAGGCTTCGGAATGTAACACACAAACTGAGTCCAATTTTAGACGTTGACGCACGGATGGAGCTAACTTGTTTGGACTGTCCCAAATCTTGTTCCAACACTTAAAATCTGTTGAAACAATAGTAATGGAAGAGTTTGAGTCCAATTATGAGGTCTGGTTTCGAAAGAGTCACAAGTTATAGGCTTCGGAATGTAAGACACAAACTGAGTCCAATTTGAGACATTGACGCTCGGATGGAGCTAACTTGTTTCGACTGTCCCGAATCTTGTTCCAACACTTCAAATGTGTTGAAACAATAGTAATTGAAGACTTTGAGTCCAATTACGATGTCTAGTTGCGAAAAAGTCACAAGTTATCGGCTTCGGAATGTAACACACAAACTGAGTCCAATTAAAGACATTGACGCACGGATGGAGCTAACTTGTCTCGACTGTCCCGAATCTTGTTCCAACACTTCTAATGTGTTGAATCAATAGTAATGGAAGGATTCGAGTCTAATTATGAGGTCCGGTTGTAAAAAAGTCACAAGTTATAGGCTTCGGAATGTAACACACAAATTGAATCCAATTTTAGACGTTGACGCACGGATGGAGCTAACTTGTTTCTACTGTACCGAATCTTGTTCCAACACTTCAAATGTGTTGAAACAATAGTAATGGAAGAATTTGAATCTAATTATGAGGTCCGGTTGCGAAAAAGTTACAAGTTATAGGCTTCGGAACGTAACACACAAACTGAGTCACGTTGACGCCCGGATGGAGCTAACTTGTTTCGACTGTCCCGAATCTTGTTCCAACACTTCAAATGTGTTCAAACAATAGTAATGGCAGAATTCGAGTCTAATTACGAGGTCCAGTTGAAAAAGTCACAAGTTATAGGCTTCGGAATGTAACACACAAACTGAGTCCAATTTTAGACGTTGACGCACGGATGGAGCTAACTTGTTTCGACTGTCCCAAATCTTGTTCCAACACTTAAAATCTATTGAAACAATAGTAATGGAAGAGTTTGAGTCCAATTACGAGGTCTGGTTTTGAAAAAGTAACAAGTTATAGGCTTCGTAATTTAAGACACAAACTGAGTCCAATTTGAAACGTTGACGCACGGATGGAGCTAACTTGTTTCAACTGTCACGAATCTTGTTCCAACACTTCAAATGTGTTGAAACAATAGTAATGTAAGAGTTTGAGTCCAATTACGATGTCCGGTTGCAAAAAAGTCAAAAGTTATAGGCTTTCGGAATGTAACACACAAACTGAGTCCAATTTGAGACGTTGACGCACGGATGGAGCTAACTTGTTTCGACTGTCCCAAATCTTGTTCCAACACTTAAAATCTGTTGAAACAATAGTAATGGAAGAGTTTGAGTCCCATTACGAGGTCTGGTTTCGAAAAAGTCACAAGTTATAGGCTTTAGAATTTAAGACACAAACTGAGTCCAATTTGAGACATTGACGCTCGGCTGGAGCTAACTTGTTTTGACTGTCACGAATCTTGTTCCGACAATTCAAATGTGTTAAACAGTAGTAATGGAAGAGTTTGAGTCAAATTACAAGGTACGGTTTTGAAAAAGTCAAAAGTTATATGCTTCGGAATGTAACACACAAACAGAGTCCAATTTGAGAAGTTGATGCACGGATGGAGCTAACTTGTTTCGACTGTCCCAAATCTTGTTCCAACACTTAAAATCTGTTGAAACAATAGTAATGGAAGAGTTTGAGTCCAATTACGAGGTCTGGTTTTGAAAAAGTCACAAGTCATAGGCTTCGGAATGTAAGACACAAACTGAGTCCAAATGGAGACGTTGACGCACAGATGGAGCTAACTTGTTTCGACTGTCCCAAATCTTGTTCCAACACTTAAAATCTGTTGAAACAATAGTAATGGAAGAGTTGAAGTCCAATTACGAGGTTCGGTTGCGAAAAACTAACAAGTTATAGGCTTCGGAATGTAAGACACAAACTGTGTCCAATTTGAGACGTTGACGCACGGATGGAGCTAACTTGTTTCGACCATCCCGAATCTTGTTCCAACACTTCAAATGTGTTGAAACAATAGTAATGGAAGAGTTTGAGTCCAATTACGAGGTCTGTTTACGAAAAAGTCACAAGTTATAGGCTTCGGAATGTATGACACAAACTGAGTCCAATTTGAGACGTTGACGCACGGATGGAGCTAACTTGTTTCGACTGTCACGAATCTTGTTCCAACACTTCAAATGTGTTGAAACAATAGTAATGGAAGAGTTTGAGTCCAATTACGAGATCCGGTTGCAAAACTGTCACTAGTTATAGGCTTCGGAATGTAACATACAAACTGAGACCAATTTGAGATGGTGACGCACGGATGGAGCTAACATGTTTCGACTGTCACGAATCTTGTTTCAATACTTCAAATGTGTTGAAACAATAGTAATGTAAGAGTTTGAGTCCAATTACGAGGTCCGGTTGCGAAAAAGTCAAAAGTTATAGGCTTCGGAATGTAACACACAAACTGAGTCCAATTTGAGATGTTGACGCACGGATGGAGCTAACATGTTTCGACTGTCATGAATCTTGTTCCAATACTTCAAATGTGTTGAAACAATAGTAATGTAAGAGTTTGAGTCCAATTACGAGGTCCGGTTGCGAAAAAGTCAAAAGTTATAGGCTTCGGAATGTAACACACAAACTGAGTCCAATTTGAGATGTTGACGCACGGATGGAGCTAACATGTTTCGACTGTCACGAATCTTGTTCCAATACTTCAAATGTGTTGAAACAATAGTAATGTAAGAGTTTGAGTCCAATTACGAGGTCTGGTTTCCAAAAAGTCACAAGTCATAGGCTTCGGAATGTAAGACACAAATTGAGTCCAATTTGAGACGTTGACGCACGGATGGAGCTAACTTGTTTCGACTGTCCCAAATCTTGTTCCAACACTTAAAATCTATTGAAACAATAGTAATGGAAGAGTTCGAGTCCAATTACGAGGTCTAGTTGCGAAAAAGTCACAAGGTATAGGCTTCGGAATGGAAGACACAAACAGAGTCCAATTTGAGACGTTGACGCACGGATGGAGCTAACTTGTTTCGACTGTCACAAATCTTGTTCCAACACTTCAAATGTGTTGAAACAATAGTAATGGAAGAGTTTGAGTCCAATTACGAGATCCGGTTGCGAAAATGTCACAAGTTATAGGCTTCGGAATGAAACATACAAACTAAGTCCAATTTGAGATGTTGACGCACGGATGGATCTAACATATTTCGACTGTCACGAATCTTGTTCCAACACTTCATATGTGTTGAAACAATAGTATTGGAAGAGTTTGACTCCAATTACGAGTTCCGGTTGCGAAAAAGTCACAAGTTATAGGCTTCAAAATGTAACACACAAACTGAGTCCAATTAAAGACATTGACGCACGGATAGAGCTAACTTGTTTTGACTGTCCCGAATCTTGTTCGAACACTTCAAATGTGTTGAAACAATAGTAATGAAAGAAATTGAGTCTAATTACAAGGTCTGGTTGCGAAATAGTCACAAGTTATAGGCTTCGGAATGTAAGACACAAACTGAGTCCAATTTGAGACGTTGATGCACGGATGGTGCTAACTTGTTTCGACTGTCACGAATCTTGTTCCAACACTTCAAATGTGTTGAAACAATAGTAATGGAAGAATTCGAGTCTAATTACGAGGTCCGTTTGCGAAAAAGTTACAAGTTAAAGGCTTCGGAATATAATAGAGAGATGGAGATAGAATTAGGATAGATGAGAGAGAAAATAACACAAAATAAAGGCAAAAGAGCTGGCAGAGGGTCCTGAACCCTGATCTTCAACATAGTCTTCAATCGGCTTTACCAATAGCTTAAGATATCATTTTATGTCCTTTGGTGCAGCTTTGAATCAGTTAGGTCCGTCTCTTGGTCTTCAGCTTTGCCTCTCTCTTGGTTCTTTATCTGGCTCTATGATCCTCTAACTTGACCCGTACTTGGCCTATATCTTTTATTCGTAGCCTATTGGCTCTTTAAGCTTTGATATTAGGCTTCTATGGATGATCGTGGGCACGCAAGTCTCAAGAATCAACTAAATTCATCCTCTGTTCTCGCTTCCTCTCGGCATCGGAGGTCACACAAAGGAAAAGATTCCAAAAAAAAACTAGAGACAATCTTCATCAATTGAAAAAAAAAAAAAAAAAAAAGTTTTCTTGGGATAGTAGAAGACGTTTGGAACACAAAAATTATTCTTTATCCTACGTTCCTTGATTTTAGATCAAGGCCGATGGACCATTGAATTCAATTCTTGGAATTTTTAGAAGGTAGAGGTTCTGGTGTTTGCTTTTTTTGTTCTTGTGAGTATGGCAGGCCCTATTGGGCCTGTTACCGGAGGTGCTATTGCGGAAGTATCTCAATCCGGTGATGTCCAGATGAATCACGGAGCTATTGGTGAGAATTCGGTTCCAATCAAGACGGCTTCTTGGAAATCTCTCTTTTTGGCATCTTCTTTGAATGGTAAGCTATCTGATCTTTCTTTTTTTGAACCTCGTTTGGAGGAAGGAAAACCAGTTGTTGTTTGCCCTATGGAAGTGCTTGAAGAAGGTAAAGCCGTTTGGGAAGAATATTTAGTGGGCCAAATCGTTGGTAAGAAAATGCCATTTTTCGTAGTTAAGAATACTTTGGAAAAGATGTGGAAGATTAAAGGATCAATGGATCTAACTATGCAGGAGAATGGTATGTTGTATATCAAATTTTCTGATCAAGAAGATAAGGGAATTGTCTTAGATGGAGGACCCTGGTTTATTTCTGGCATGCCATTAGTTATTCGACCTTGGCACCCTGATGTCGAGAAAGGGATGACACAGATCCAGACTATGCCGATATGGATTAAATTGCTAGATTTACCCAAAATTCTCTGGACTCCTAAGGGAATTAGTCATGTATCAAGCGCCATTGGTATCCCTATTTGCTTAGACGTGGCAACAGAGAATAAAACTAGACTCTCATTTGCTCGAGTGTGTGTTGAAATTAATCACAAAAGTAACCTCCTCGATTCTATTCCTGTGGAAATTGGAGGTGTGAGGGGAGCAGTCCAGGTAGAATATCCTTGGAAACCTCAGAGATGTTCAGTATGTAAAGGTATGGGGCATTCTGATTCGGGTTGTCCTACCAATAAGAAGAAAGTGAGGAAAGTTTGGGTACCCATTGGTAAAGTGACTGAAGGAACAGAGGATAGAAGAGGGACTAACGCTCAAGAGGAAGAGGATAAAGAGGGATGGACACAGGTGATGCACAAACGTAAGGGATCAAGTAGCCAAACAACTGTTTGTGCAAATGCCAGTGAGAAAGAAGCAGGACAAAGGGGAGCAGATTCTAGGGGTAACTCAGGCTCTAGAAGCATAAAAATTGTTTGTGAAAAAGATGGTGAGAAAGAAGTGGGACATATGGTAGGGGATGATAGAGGCGTTAATTCAGAGGAACAACAGAACTGGCATAGTCTCAAGGGAGGGAGCAGATTTGCTTTTTTGGTAGATGAAACAACAGATCTTGGAATCAAAGCGCAGGTGCCTGGACCCTCAGACTTCAGTAAGAATGAATTAAATTTGCTCAAAAGAAAAGGAACTAATATGGGTTCTGTCGCCCACATTAGAGACGGACTGAAGGAGCTAAGCAAAGGAAATAAGGCTATAGTCAGTAATGATGAACAGGGGAGCCCCCATGGAGGTACATCTACTCAAACTGTTATCCAATGAATAAGATCATTATATGGAATGTGAGGGGTCTTAATGACCCACTCAAGCAAAGAGAAGTTAAAAGGTTGATACAAACCCAGAATGTTTCTATAATTGGATTATTGGAGACAAAAGTCAAGAGCATTAATAGAAGCAAGATTCAGGCATGGATGTGTCCGGGATGGCATCTAGAAGAGAACTATAGCAATGCTCTTAATGGTAGGATCTGGATTCTCTGGAAACCAGAAGATGTACAGGTGAATGTTATTGCCAAAAGCTTTCAAGCCATTCACTGTTCGGTGATGGATAAGAAAGCTAATAAGAACTGTATGTTGACAGTTGTTTATGCTCATAACAGCAAGGAAGAAAGAAGAGAACTATGGCAAGAATTATCGAACATATCTCATACCATATCCTCGTTACCTTGGGCAGTGATAGGTTTTGCTGAGGAAAAGGTAGGGGGTTTGCTAGCAAATATAAGCTCTATGAGAGAGTTTAACGAGTGCATATCGGAGATTGGCCTTGTTGACTTAAAAGCTAAGGGGCTTCAATACACTTGGAATAATAGGAAGTCTGGGAATGAGAAAATAATGTGTAAACTGGACAGGGTGTTGGTTAATCAAAGCTGGGTTACAAAATTTAACATGACTGAGGCAGAGTTTCTTACGCCGAGCATTTCAGACCACAGCCCTATGGTCATAAGCTGGTATGATGGTATCTCCAAAGGAAGGAAACCATTCCGTTTCTTCAATTTCTGGGTAGATCATCCTATGTTCATGAACATAGTGGAAGAAGTGTGGACAGTGAGGATTGTTGGGAATCCCATGTTCAGGATTACACAAAAATTGAAGCTACTTAAGGTAAAACTTAAAGAGTGGAACTATAATAGCTTCAACGATTTGAATAAGAAGATTATTGCAGCCAAGTCAAAGCTAGATGAGATTCAACGTCAATGCCAGCATAATCCCTTGGATGAACAGCTCAGCAAGGTGGAGAATGATCAATTGAAAAGGTATGCTTCTCTGTCCAATTTTGAGGAATCTAGTCTCAGACAAAAAGCCCGTATTGCATGGTTGAATCTGGGGGATAGCAATAGTGCGTTTTTCCACCAATCTGTCAAGGCAAGGCAAGCGAGGAACTCGATACTTAGCCTCTATGATTCTAATAATCTGAAGATGACAGATGAAGGTTGCATTAAAGAAGAGATAATCAGGCATTTCCAAGAGCAACTTGGAACGGAAAACAGGGGGTATAACCAAGAGGTCATTATGGCAATGAACTTTGACAGAACTTTAAATGAAACTCAGAAAAGCGACATGGTTAGGGAGGTTACTGGGGAGGAAATCACTCAAATTCTGTTTGGCATGAACAATTCTAAGGCGCCTGGACCAGATGGGTTTAATGCCTATTTCTTTAAGACGGCTTGGAGAATAGTGGGGCCTGATTTTATAAAGGCGTGCCAGAATTTCTTCAAGCACCACAAACTTCCTTCGGGGGTTAATTCCACTTTTATCACCCTCATACCTAAGGTTAGTACTCCTAATAACCTTGGAGATTTCCGGCCTATATCTTGCTGTAATTTAATTTACAAATGTATCTCGAAGATTATTGCGAACAGGATGAAGGACTCTCTTTCTTTCTTGATTGATCCGAATCAATCTGCTTTTATTAAGGGGCGTCAAATTAGCGACAATATCTTGATCTGCCATGAGCTATTCAGAAATTATCATCGAAGCAATGGTTCTCCCAAATGTACAGTCAAGATTGATTTAAGGAAAGCTTACGATAACGTGCGTTGGGAATTCATCTTGGATCTTTTATTGATGCTGAACTTTCACCCCATTATCATAGATTGGATCAGAATCTGTATTACATCGGTAAAATATTCTATTCTTGTTAATGGATGCCCGGAAGGTTACTTTGAAGGGAAGAAGGGTATAAGGCAAGGAGACCCTATATCTCCGTATTTGTTTGTTCTGGCTATGGAGTTCTTTAACAATCTCATGAAGCTTAAAGTTCAAGAAGGGCTGTTCACCATCCACCCCAGATGTGCCAACCCTCTTATCACCCATTTGTGCTTTGCTGATGATCTCATGATGTTCTTTGCATGAGATGTCCAATCAGCAGCAACTATTAATGACACGCTAATGCTATTCAAAGAGGTAACTGGCTTAGCAGCTAATCGGGCTAAGAGCACCATATTCTTTGCTGGAATTGAAGAAGCTACTAAAGATGAAATCAAAGATATATTGGGTTTTACTGAAGGAAAGATACCTATTCGATATCTTGGACTCCCTCTTGTCTCTAAAAGATTGAGTGTTGCTGACTGTCAACCTCTCTTAGACAAGATATTGTGTCGGATCCAAGCATGGAAAGGCAGACTGTTATCATATGCAGGAAGACTTGAATTGATTAAATCGGTACTTAACAGTATCCAAATTTTTTGGAGTCAGTGTTTTATCCTACCTAAGAGCATAATTAAGCAAATGAACTTGACATGTGCAAGATTTCTTTGGGGAGGTCCTGACCTCCAAAGAAAGTATCATGCAATGGAGTGGAAGGTGATCTGTAAACCCAAAAATGAGGGAGGAATAGGGCTCAAGGACTTGGAGACATGGAATAAGGCAGCTATTATGCGGCACACTTATGCTCTTGCAACTAATAACAAGAATTTATGGGTGGATTGGGTGAAAAATAATTTGATAAAGAAGAAGAATTTCTGGACCATGGAGATACCTCACGAATGTTCTTGGGTATGGAGAAAGATTCTGGCTAGTAGGAAAATGGCAAGCAAGTTGATACAACATCTGATTGCGAATGGTGAGACCACGAAGCTTTGGCTCGATCCTTGGCATCCCAAAGGTATTCTGTTAGATACTTTCCTTAGAAATAATAGATTTGATACAAGGTTACAAGTGGAAGACAAAGTTTCGACTATCATAACTAATGGTAAGTGGAATGCACCACAAGCAAACACGGTAGATCTGGGAATGTTATGGAGCAGTCTGGTACATATTGAAATTGATGAGCTTATGGAACATGATGAAGTGATTTGGACCCCATCAAGCACGGGTACGTTTACTATGAGTTCGGCTTATGAAGCAATACGGAAAAGGAATAGCAGGGTGGCTTGGCACAAAATCATTTGGAGCAAAAGGGCAGTCCCTCGTCATAGTTTTATTGCATGGCTAGCAGTTAATGGAGCCTTACTTACTAAGGACAAGCCGTATATACGCAACCTTATTAGTAACAACAAGTGTAACTTCTGTTGGGCCGAAGAGGAATCGTTCAACATCTATTCTTCGATTGTAACTTTACAAAGTTCATATGGGGAACAGTGCTGAATATCTCTCGCTATAACAGGTCAGTTCAAGCTTCGGATATTGAGATTCAATGGATTATGGATAATCTAACGGGAGTGGGGTTGAAAGCTCAAGTGCTTCAAGCGGCGTTTATAGCCACCATTTACTTCGTTTGGAGGGAACGTAACTCACGCATTTTTAGGAATACCTATTGCCCGAAAGAAATGATCCTGAAGCAAATTCTAGAGTTGACCAGAATACGATTTCTGACTAGATCCGTCATAGTGGAAGATAATGAGAATACTAGAGAATTTTTCAATTCTTGGAAGATTGAAGTGACGTTCCAGCACCCTTACTATATTGCTTGTAAATGGACAGCACCTCCAAGCGGCTATTGGCTCCTTAATACAGATGGGTCTTTGAGAGAGACCAGTGCGGGTTATGGTGGCATAATAAGGGACTCCAATGGAGTGGCGCTCCTAGCTTTTGCAGGGGCTTGTAATAAATATTCGATCCTCTATCATGAACTTCAAGCCATTGAAGCTGGCCTTCAATTAGCTCTCACCAATGAAGTTCAAAAGCTTCATATCTCAACGGATTCGGAAGTAGCGATTGGCATCATTAAGGGGACGAGTCCTAGTCCATGGCAAACAAGGAAGATTTTTCGATCTATTCGCAATTGTTGGAATAAGTTTGAAGCTATTGATATTAATCATGTGTTTAGGGAAGTGAATGGGGCAGCGGACTACCTAGCTTCCTTGAATAATAATATTGGTTGTAGAATTTTGTACCCTTTCGAATTTCACAATGACCTTAGAGTCATTCTAGCAAAAGATGCATCTGGGAGGATGTATTTTAGAATGTAATAATACTTTGTTGAAAGTCAGGTAGGGGTCTGCCTAACCCCAGCTTACCAATCAAAAAAAAAAAAAAAGTCTCAAGAATCGCCCGATCGGGTTTCCTGCAATAACGAAAAGCGCGTAATGAGACTTAATCAAAACGACTTCAAATCTAGACTTCCAGAAATGTGTTTAATGCATGCAAATATACCATTTCATCCAGAAAAGTGTATTCTACGCAATGAAAGAGATTGACGTAGAAAAGTGGATAAATAGCGAAGTTTAACGTAGGAGAGTGTGATAACGCTAAAGGATAATGGCTTAAAATAAGTACTTTTAAGCGAATATCATAGAGCCAATCTAAGACTCAGTCTTTGTCATCATCAAGGTTCTGATTCTTGAAAAGTAGGATGACATGTTGGAATTCCCTAATATGGGAATATGGGTCTTCTCTTGGAAGACCACGAAAGGTTGACAGCATTTGGATCGTCTGCGGCCTTATCTCAAACTGTACCGCCGTAGTAGGTGGGAGAATAATGCAAGTGGGCGGATTAGCAGAGATAGGGGCAAACGTCTCGATAAGAGGTCATTCGACTGCCATGACTACAAAGGTAGTAGTACTGGGGGAGGCGGGTGGGGAAAGAGATGGGGAAGAATTCAGTAGAGGATCCACTGTAGGTACGTGATTCTCAGATCGAATCAAGCGCTTGTTCGGATGAGTCCAAACGGGCATACACTGATGAGGCAAGCTCTATACTTGGCAAAAAGTTGCCAGAGAGGAACACTATCCTAAATGATACACACCAAGCACAGATAATCCTATTGTAAGCAATCAGGATATATTTTAGGAATTATCTTTGTTAGTTTTGGGACTATAGTAGATTATGACAGTGGGTGGACCACTGGTTTATCTTTAACCGTCGGACTAACTATTTTGCCCTCAGAGGTTCTCACCAGGCTACACTCTTCAGAGCGAATCCTTTAGTACTAACTCTAGTTAACAACAAGGCAATCCGAAGCCTAGACAGACGTGCGGCACAATGGCTGACTTAAGTACGTCCCAGACTAACCAGATTGGTCAAGTGGATAAGAAGAGTGTTCCCTGGGGTTAAGCTAGAGTTGATGCATGTTCCTAGTCCACACGCAACTAACCGCCGAATAGTCCAAGATGCCACGTCGAGCTTAGTGTACTTGAGTAGCAGGGACTTATGGGTGTGTTAGACAACAGGGACCCGCGCTCGTAGTCTTATTTCGATTGGATGTTAAGCGGGTTCACTTTGTGTGGATTTTTCCTCGAACACCGGGCTAATTGGCTCTACTTCTTTATTCTTTTTATTATAGATGGATCCTGGGGATCAATTTCAGCTGGAGTGATGAGGTGGGTGATTAAATCCCACCAGTTTCAATTTTGGAGCTGGGTTTGCTCTCTTAGAGTTGATTGATTAACGGCCACGCCATGCAAGTCAAAGAATATGTATGCGAAAGCAAATAGACAAGCTGCAATGATGCACCCAATAACACCGTATCGCACTCAAGGCGAGGATAGGGACTTACCTCCCGTGGGCCACGCCACGGGGTCACCTCCGTGGGTTAGGGAGGGGTATCCTAATGGGCTTGGGCCCGACTCCACCTCTTTGAGCTTTCGCTCCCTACCCACACTGGATCGTGTTCCTGCAGAAAAGTTAGATCGCACGGTCTAGGTATTCGGGATTCTATTTGGAAGATCCTTGCCTTTTTAGGGTTACAGAACACGTATTGGATTTAGGCAAGTTTTTTGAATTAATTTCTAAATTCGAGATGGGTTAAAATTTAAGAATTCCCAAATTGGAAAATACCTAGATTGGTCACTATATGATGTCATTGTTGGATTTGAATACCCTTTTTCTTCCCCTTGCTCTTTTCATGTTGACATCTTCATCTAGGCATGCTATGCTCCAGTTACATGAAACGGTCATATGCATTTACATCCAAACATTCTTTTTGCAGGAAGTAAGGCCGAGTATGTTGGTCAATACCGAATTACAGATTCTGATTCCCTAGAGCCAGCAATGGAAGCAGCTGGGAGAATCCAAATTTTAATAGAGGCAAAGATTTCTCTATATGGAGCATTCATCGTCATCGTCATCGTCATGGTGACAATAGTCGTTGGCATGATGTTGGTGCCAGTGTTGCAAGTGGTAATTTTCTTGCAGCTAAGGTTAGCAAGTTACTGCTTCAAATATGATATTTATAGTTTTAGTCAGTTGAATTTTAAATTCCATTAATTTTTGTGGTTGCTATTTTTTTAAATAGGATTTTCACTAGCCATTTGAAATTCTTAGTCAGGTTGAGTGTTTAGTCTATTTTATTTTTATCAGTAAAATGTATTTATTGAAAGCAGGGCTGAGAGAGCCCCACAGAAAAACTAAACATCACTCCAAAAGTAGAAGGGCAAAAGCCAAAGCCAAAAAAAAACCCCACCCAAAAAGCCCCACAAAAGAGAAGTTGTCAAAGGTATTGATTATGGAGCAACAGGTGAAGTCAAGAAAATAAATGTTTCTTGTATACGTGAAAGGCTTGATGGAGATTGTATTGCAATATTAGTAATGTGGGCTATTCCAACTGTGGAGAAGTTTTAAATTGCAAGTATGCTATATAGCCTTTAATTAGATGTCTTCAATATTGCAAGTGTGATATATTAAGTTTTAAATTGTTGTCTTGTAATTTCTAGTGTAGAAGAAGATATCCACATAATGATTTTTGAGCTCAATCTTGCTTCATTTTATCCCTGCGACCATTTTTCAAGCTCAATCTTGCTTAGTTTTATATCCCTAGGACAATGGTTTGTACTCTATACACCATCTGTCAGCATGAAATTCTTTCTTTCTTACTATTCTATGTTACTCGAACATGTGAGTAATTGAAATATATACTTTGCAAGAAACATGCGCACACACATACATGGTGCTTCCAATTCTCATCTGAAGTTGATGGAAAATTAATGCTCTCCAGTAAAATGACTGACTTTGATCTAGTCCTACTATTTTCAATTAAGACTACTAAATGGTACCCAAAAACCACTACTCTTTTCCCAAATTTACCTTTTGTTTCAATTATTCTGAAATGACTAAACTACCTATGCATGTTGAGAAACAATTTAGCAATACATAGGGTTAAAAAAGTCTTGAAAGTTCCAGAAATCACTAGATAGGCTTGAATTCTAACATCCTTCTTCGTGAACAGATGCTTATTGCAGTAGTTCTTTACTGGCCTATTCCAAACGTACTATACGTTGAAGGTCATGCACTTTACCGATTTGCAGAAGGGTCATGGGCACTCCAGCTAGTTCACCAAAATAAGGTGTACTTCTAAATTCTAATATCTTGTTACCTGTTTTAGCCATTATTACTTGTCATAGAACCACATGACAGAATAATGTAGTGACACATGTCTTACCATGTTATCAACAGTGGCATCAAATTATAGCCAACTTATGATGTGGAAGTTTAATTAACTTGTAGGTTTGGCTCTTGATGCTGGAATTGAGGAAGAGCTTTTAATTAGAATCCACCATTTATAGGTGGCCGATGCAACAAGGGCTTCATTAGGATTGTCTGTTGTGGAATATATTGTCATGGACACTCCTTTATAGGTAATCCAAATCTATTTCAATTAACATTTTTAATTGACTCATATCTTTACTAGTTTCTTGTTCAGGGCCTCGCTGAAATTTTTAAATGGATGGAGGAGCTACTTTGTGACATGTTTCATGTTTAAAACTATACTTCATCCAATTGGAAATCTGAACTCTGTAGATGCCCTTTGACCTGAGTTCATGGGTGCATGGAAATGGTCATTTCTGTTTTCTATTTTTGAGTCATTCATGTTTGAACATGTTAACAACTTGTTTTAAGAAGTAGCTCAGTTCGTGCTTTGTTGATGGGAGGGGGTGTGCATAGGGTTGTTATACTTCACACCCACCACCCACTCTTTCTTTCTTATGCCTTTGTGTATACCTGCAAATAGTTGAAAATAAGGGAACTTCTCTGATTTGACCCTCATTTTCAAATCATTAGATGCAGTCATGTTTAACGAATAACAAAGAGTGAACCTTTCACACACACACACACACACACACAGAATGTGTCATGAAGAAACAAACAACTGAAGAACGAGGAAATGTCTACTTCCAGCCAAACTTTAAAATAAAAATAAAAAAATGGGTTAAAATCAAATATCTTCTTTTCCTTTTTTGTATTATTTTGTTATTTTTGTGGTTGAATGCCAGAGTTGGAAGATAAAGCAACTAAAATGCTAAGGAATACAGCCAACCACCACCATAACACCAACTTCAAAGATGAAAAATAGATTAAACCATGGTGAGTAAAACCCATGACATTAAAACCCGAATGTATGTATCTTAGACATGATAATGTTCTTTTAAATATACATGTATGTATCTTGGAGTACTGTTGGACTTTGGTCCCTTTTCCTTTTTCTTTCTTGCTAGCTATATCTTGAGAAAAACTTTGCTCTTCAGCACTTGGAGAGCAAAGTTTGATACACCACCCCAAATATGGCAGTCTCTTTTAGGCTCACTAACTCCATTAATGTTGAACCACTACTCAGTGGACCTACACACCAAAAATCAGTCTAATTGGTGTTTTATACCCATTAAATTTCAGCATTTTTTCATTATGGGCTTAGAATCCACCCATGGGCTTGTTCATAAAGCCTATGATGAAAAAAGCTCAGATCCAACAGCTAGAAATCACCGATCAAGCTAATTTTTGGTGAGTAGATTTACCAAGCTGTGGGCCAAGCATTAATGAGGATTGTGAACCCAAAAAAAGAGTGCCACATGGCAATTTGGGGTTGGTGTAGCAAAATTTGCCCTCCATAGCTACGACCAAAGGTTTTCTCATCTATCTTGTTATCTAATCTTGATTGCTATTGCTTGTTTTTACTAGACATTCCACTTCTTTCAATAGGAAACAAAGGATTACATATGAACAAACAATGACAAGCTCTTGAGATTCGCTTCATACTATACTTCATTTGTATATTACAGTAAAAAAATAAATATAAAGGTTTGTTTTGTTCAAAACTACTGAATAACTGTAGATTTTATGTTCTTTTTATCCCATTCCAGCGAATGATCCTATATAGTTCGTATATCTATTTCGTAATTCGATCACGAAAAATTGTTCTTCTTGAACGGGGAAGAATCGTTGCGATGAAGGAGACTGCGGGAGAAGAAACAACTCATCGATCGACCTTTTCCAAGAAGAATTGGTTTTAGTATTCAAAACTACATGCACTAACTAATCACTTACAAATCACTAAATAACCATAGGATTGGATGAGATTTAGCGTCATGTTTTGGCACTCATTCCCTGGAACTGGAGCACGCAGACATGTTTGGTGGACCCACGAAACTCTGGCCATGGTAAGATGGTAGTAATTCATTGGCAATGGGCCAAAAGAAGAAGTAAGATATTAGACCACTTTCCTTTAATTGTTATCAAGTGCTAGATCAATGGATCTTATGTTTTTCTTTTGTTGATGATACAGTGAAAGCGAACTTCAAATTTTTAAAGCTCGGTGTATATAACTGGTGCTTCCATGATAGGGACACTACCCCAAATGGTAGAACCCTAGAGGTGAGTCAATGTATATAGAACAAAAATGCAATAGGTTCCAATTACCGATTAAATCTTTGAGTGTTCTCACTATTTTAAGCAGAGAGGTGAAATTAGAGTTTTTCTATGTCGTTGGATCGGAAACCTTTGATTTCAACAATATTTGTAATTTCTCCGAATTGGTTCACTTAATCTGCAAATAAGCAGACTTGCACAGTGGCTCGTGTCGGATATCATCCGCACTCGGGATTAGTTAGCACAATAAGAAACAAGAATAATCAGAAAATACTCGGAATAAATGGAAGGGTGAGAATGGTGGAGGTTGATTTAAAATATACTTGAGATTGTTATTAAAACTATTAGAATGAAAAAAATGTAAGAGAAATGAGAATAAAAAAAATACAATAAATAAAAACAACTTAAACTTTAATTTAAAACTTGTTCATTAAACTAAAAACAAATGCTTACAATGCTTGTTCAAATGCTTTACAACGGAAATAACATTAAACCAAATTAATCTAGAAAGCCATTAAAATATTACCCTAGAAAGCGTGTAAAGGTAGAGAGGGAAAAAAGAAAGAGAAAGAATGTAAGAAGGTTAGAGAGATGAATTAGAGAGAAGCTTACCATTGAAGAGGTAGATGGTGCAACTCCGATTAGATTGACCTCAATAGGATTGAGGATTGTAGCCTTTGATTGTGGCGGATGGAATGGGCAGCAAGGAGACGTTGTTGTTTGACGCTTTGCACCTCGAGGTGGAGGCGTTAATGGTGAGCTCGCTGGAGAAGAAGGGTGAGGGAACCAACCCAAGAAGGAGAGATCGTTGATCTCTTATAGACTTTTTTTTTCTCTTTGCTTGTTGTAAAAATGATGACCATGGGATTTAGAGAGATCCAACGGTTGGGAATGGGTTAGTTAGATGAGAGAGAGTGTGACTAGGATAGAGAGATATGGGGGAGAGAAGAATCGGTCAAGTGAGAACAATTCTCTCTTGTTGTTGCAAATGGGCATGAGCATGGGTAATGGGCATGGGCATGGGTATGGGTATGGGCATGGGTATGGGTTATGGGCATGGATCATGGGCATGGGCATGGGTCATGGGTCATGGGTCATGGGCCTATGTCTTGGGCCAAGATAAATAGATAAAGAGAGAAATAGGAGAGAGGTGAGAGAAAAATACAAAAATAAAAGCATTGGAGGATCTTGAACCCTGGTCTTCTTTATTCTCTCTCGTCCGCTCCACCAATTAGTCAAACTTATCCTTTGATGTCAATTGGTGTGGCCTTTAACACCTAAGTCCTTTTGGTCTCCAGCTATTCTTCTCTCTCTTAGTCCTTGTTCCGGCTCTATGATCTTTTAGCTTTACCCGTACATGTCTTCTATCTTTTTATCCTAGCCTGTTGGCTCTTTAAGCTTTGATAGAAGTCTTCTGTGGTTGATCGTGGGCCCGCCAGTACTTGAGAATCGCCCGATAGGGTCTCCTACAAGTGAAAAAGTGCATAATGAGATTCAACTAAAATGGCTTAATACTGGACTATCCGAAATGAGTGTATTTCATGCAAATAGTCAATTTTTGTCTAAAGAATGTATTTTACGCAATGGAAGAAACTCTTATATGAAAAAGTCGAATAAAAGACAAGTTTTACGTAGGAGAATGCGACATCGCTATAAGGATAATGGCTTAAAATAAGCACTAATATCACAACTGAAACTTGGGTTTTTTTCGCGTCGTTGGTTACGGAAACCCTAATTCCAACATATTTGTAATTTTGATCTGAGATTTTTAATCCTGCAAAATATAGAGATATTGTATAGGGATTCGTGTCGGATGTCGTTCCGCACTCGGGGTTAGTTCGCGTGTCTCAAGGACATAAAATGACGAAGTTTTGCCATAAATTGGTGGAGAGGTGAGAAGGGTGGATCGAGGTGATTTTAAACCATACTTGATGATTTTTAGAGAGAGAAAACTATGAAAACTCTTACATTAAAAAAAAAAGGGACAAAACATACAACTATTTCTCAATAATATTTTTTTTTATTCATGAATCAAGACATACATTCTGCAATTAAACTCATAAAATGAAGAAATAAAAACTTAGAGAAGTTTCAAGAAACTAAATAAAATTACAGAGAGAAATTACTTCTAGAGAGATGAACGAGGAGAGTGAATTAGAACCTAGATAAAGAAAAATAGAGAGAGAAATAGAATTTCTAGAGAGAGAAAGTAAGGAGAGAAAAAGAAAACTAGAGAGAGAAAAAGGTTTTAGAAATAGAATCTTACCATTAGAAGGGAATTCCTTACTTCATGACAGTCAACTGAGATGAAGGTTATGTTGTGTGGTACATGAAGCCAAGGAGAGTGGCTTGAAGAGATGATCGCCTAGTGATGGAGGTGCACATGGTGTGCAAGTTCGTGGAGTGGCCGGAGAAGATGGCAGACCTACAACATGGTGTTGCAGGTCGTGAAGATGGTGGAGGATGGCTGAAGGTGGTGAAGCTACTCACGAACCTCTCTCCTCTCTTCTCTTTCTCGTCTTCTTTTCTTCTTCTTTTTTCTGGTTCTCTTTTGGAGAGATGGTGAAAAAAGCCAAGAAAGTGGACAGTAATGGTGATGAGAAGACGGTGAGGCAGATGGGGAGAAACTGTTAGGTTCCTCTCTCCTTTACTTCTCTTCTTCTCTCCCTTTTTTTCTTTTTCTTTTTTTTGTTGGCTTTCTCTTCTATTTGGTGAGGGAAAAGAACGGTGGGGGTCGCCGCTGCAACAGTTCGTCGGAGTTGCCACCTGCAACTCCGGCTCGGTTTGATGAAGAGGACGACCTGTGGCTTGGGCGGTGGCTGATGATTTGAAGAGAGATTAGAGATGTGGGGGTGCTAGTGTTCCAAGATGGGAGAGAAGGAATGAACGAGATATGGTGGAGGAAGAAGATGCAGCATGCGCTGCTCGTGGTGGAGCAACAAGGTTGCCCAGGCGGAGCTGCTGTTGCAGCAGTAGTGCGTTGATGAACTAGGGAGGTGGTTCGTGCATGCAGAGGCGGAGTGATGGAGATTCAGGCGAGTTACTGGCTGTCTTTCACAACAACCGGGAGGAAAAGGGGTTGAGGCGGTGCTGGTTTCACTTGAGCAGAGGGAGGAACGAAAAAGAATGGGGACGAAGGGAGAGGTGAAGACGTTGAATGAGGCGTGGAGAAGAATACGGCCAAGCTTTCAGACCATGAAGAAGGTGGAAGGCATTTGAGGAGGTGCACCTGGACTTGCCGGTTGGAGATGGCAGCGGTGAAGCAAGGGGGTGGCTTATGATGTTGAACGAGAGAGAGAGGAGAACCGGTATAGGTGGTGTGCGGCTGCAAGTTGTGGAACGTGGGGGAGAAGAAGGATTGGAACGTGGGGGAGAGAGGAGATGAAAGGAGGGAAAGGATTAGGGTTTCAAAGAACCCTCTCTTCCCCCCTTTTAAAGCTCCCTAGTTTCCATTAATGGAAATTATAGATTTTTTGAAATAAAAAAAAAAAATATATATATATATATATATATTATTTTTTAAAGTAAAACCTTACTTTTCTTTGGGGAATTTCCCCATTTAGTGGACCCCCCTTTTTTATTTAAAAATAATTAATTTAAAGCATTTGAAAATCGCGAGGTCCACTAAATGGTCAGGCCACGGGTCGATGATGATGGGCTCGGCTACTGGTCCATAGGGATTAATGATGTCCATCGTCTCACAAGATGATGTGACAGACAATTTTGATGACGATCGGATGGATGGTGACTTGATTGGGACCCAGATTGGTAGATCGACAGATCTAGAGAGATCCAACGGTCCGGTAGAAGATCCAATGGTCCGATTGAAGATCCGACGATCAGAAAGCTAAGGGAGATGAGACAGAGCCAACGGGCAAGAGTTCTGGGGTTAGGTCAGTAGATCCAAGGACCGAGAAATGAAGAGAGAGAGAATAAGGAAAGATTAGGGGGAGGAGATAGAAAATATCAGAAAATGGAGATAAAAGCATTGACAGAGGGTCTGGAACCCTGGTCTTCACTGTGACCATCCTCACCCTTCTCCAGTAGAGTAGACCATCATTCCTTGCTGACTCATGTGGCTTTAAACGCTTTGGTCCGTCTCTTGGTTATTGGCTCTCCTGCTCTCTTCGATCTTTGGGCTGGCTTTTTGGTCCTCTTATTCAGCCCATATTTGGCCCATATCTTCTAGTCATAGCCTATGGCCCTTCAAGCTTTGATATTAGGCTTCTGTGGTTGATCGTGGGCCAGCAAGTCTCGAGACTAGCCCGATCGAGTTTTCTGCAAGAGAAAAGCATGTAATGAGACTTGATCATAACGTCTTTATACCTAGACTTCCAGAAATATGTTTAATGCATGCAAATATACCATTTCGTCCAGAAAAGTGTGTTCTGCGCAATAAAATAGACTCTTACGTAGAAAAGTGGATAATTAGAGTAGTTTTACGTAGGAGAGTGTGATAACGCTTAGAAGATTACAGTGAAAAATATGCACTTTTAAGCGAATATCACAACCCCCAACCAGCATATTGCCAATCCTTGGCAATTAGTGCGAAATAAATGAGCTTAAAAGGGCTCTGCACATGCTGCACACTTTTTCATATTAGCTCAGGAAAAACACCATTCGTCAAATCATTGAATGGATGCAAAAATAGTTACGTGCTAGCGAAGAGTTGGAAAGTTTTGGCAAGACTACAGACTAATAATCATGAACCAGAATAGTCAGACTCTGCGTGTGTGTGTGCTCAACATTCTCATCATCCAACAGTAAAGATTTCCAGATCACCTCTAAGTTTTTATGCCTCAACCTCAAATCTCACATGTTTAGCACTCAGAATAGAATCACACAAGAAGGGTTTTCTTCTTTTCTCTCAATTTATATGTGAGGAGATGTGTTGATATATGAAAGCAAAGATCTCACATATGTATTATTTAAAGGAAGGACATCTTTAACAGAAAAAGATCTCATGATTGGAATACCACTTCACTCGGGAACGTCAAATCAAACTCTATAGCTTCTCCTTCTCCAATCTCCACATTTTATGATCGTGCTATCCTAGAATCAAATAGGACTTTCCTGGGTTATAATGAGGCTTAGGTCCGGTGTAGAAAAATAAAGGAATACAGGATTTCAAAGATCTTGAGAGGATATCTCTATTTTCTTGTATTTTTCCTGCGATGTAGCACCATTATCTAGTTCTCTTTCCTCTTTTTTTTCGTATTCTTCTCTTTTTCTCGATATTTCTGAGACTGCTCAATTTCTTTTCAGCTCTTTTTCATACTTTTTTTCCATATTTTGTTTTCAGCTTGAACCACTTTTGATTTTTCTTCTTTACTTTTCTTTTCACGGTATACACACATCAGTTATTCTTTTGTCCATCTCAAAATAAGGATAGCCAGCCATGCTTCGTAGCTGGACTGGGTTTACAAAGAAAAGGCTTTTATAGAATGGCTCAAGGGGTTTCTAGTGAAGTATAATTCAGGTGAGTAAAAAGGCTGAATGGTTCAGAAAAATGGCCTAAATCATTTTTTAGGGTTTTCACTATCATGTATACTGTCTTGACTGGATACAGAGAAGGTTCTGTTGTAGTAATCCAATTTTGATGTCGTTCCGAGTTCCATGATCAAATAAAAGGGTAATGAGATCTCTCAACGAATATTGCGGGCAAGAAGAATAGTGAGTCATCTTGTGACTCAGAATTGTTGTATAACCCGCTGAATTGATTAAAGGCTCGAAAGCTCACTAGGTTAGGTCTCCACAATTATTCTCATAGGATCTCCAGAATTTCTAAACTTAAGATGACTCTGATATTGGTAGTGTACAATTGTGCCGAATATGAGTTTTTCTGAGTTTTCAAACCTGCTGTAGTCACGCTTGACTTTACTCAACGCTAACTTTAAACAAAAATTGACATCTTCAATACTGACTTAACGGAGGTTTTTAGCTAATCAAAGTCAGGGTATTTGACACATTTTTGAAATTCTAGAAAACTTTTGGAGAACATCAGAAATCACCCCAAAAATAAGAATTTTTTTTTTTTTAATCAAAATGAAGACATGAGTTTTGGTAAATACCCACCTCCAACCAAAATACAGCACCGTCCTCGGTGCTCATGACCGGGACATAAAATGATAAAAAATCAGTGATGATGATGCAAAGGTTCAGGAAGGATGTTACCAAGTTGGCGGAAACTCGACAGTGTGTGGTACCTGATGATCGGAAGAATGAATGTACCTGCATTTCTAGAGATATAACAGTAATAACAAATGCATGAGACTCATGAACTCTTGGAATACCAGAATTGCCTTTCCGAAAGCGCTAAGTTTTACGTCTTCAGCCAGACATGACGGGGGTGACAGGCACCCCCAATCAAGTTGGAGGACAGGAGACTGAGTGGATCATCAATCGACATAGACAGGATCGATGAGATCAATTTCAGAAGTCTGAATGAACGATACATCAAGTTCATGGAACTGCTTTAGACGCTGGCCATTTACCTAGAATGAGGAGTGATCCTTGGGATCCTCAATAGTGATTGCCCCAAAGGGTGTGACTTCTGTGACCGTATAAGGACCGGTCCACCTAGATTTCAGTTTCCCAGGGAAGAAATGAAGACGAGAATTATAAAGAAGGACCTTCTGTCCTGGATGGAACTCTTTCCTGAGGATGCTCTTGTCATGTATCCACTTCATCTTTGCTTTGTAATTCTTGGACAAGCTGTAGGCATCATTTCAGAGTTCTTCTAACTCATTCATTTGAAGTTTCCTCTCCTCCCCTGCGGTTTCTAGGTCAAAGTTAAGCTTCTTAATGGCCCATAAGGCACGATGTTCAATCTCTACCGGAAGATGATAGGGTTTCCCAAAGACCAAACGATAGGGAGACATATTGAGTGGTGTCTTGTAGGCGGTTCTGTACGCCCATAAAGTATCAATGAGACGAGTACACCAGTCTTTACGTGTGGTATTGACTGTCTTCTCCAAGATCTGTTTGATTTGAGTAAATCTACAGTCTTCCTGATTCCAATGGTGTAAGAGATTGTTATCCTATCCCTTTTCTAGTTATACCTGTATAGAACAGGTCTTTCTCAGTGTAAACTGAGATAAGTACAGTAAGTTCTCTGAGCAGCCCCACAAAAACATGTAGTTCAGCTGGGAGGGATCGAAACTTCTTAGTAAAGACTGAGATGAGAGTAGTAGTGGGTTCTCTGGCCATGGTTAGCAGAGCCGCAGACTCATCGAGTCTAGTGGGAATGTATCTGAATGGAGCAGACTCCTGCAGATCAGTAATACCAAAATTGTCTAACTCTGAGATGAAGTCAAGCTCAAAGTGTTCTAGACACTTAGGTAAATTTTCCTTGGGAGAGTCCTGAATTAGACTCTTTAAGGCACACGGTGTATCGACAATATCGACGTATGTTGGCTATTCAAAAATGGTAACCTCTGCCTTGAGGTTGTGATATTCGCTCAAAAGTGCTTATTTTAAGCACTTATCCTGTTAGCGTTATCGCACTCTCCTACGTAAAACTGCTCTAATTATCCACTTTTCTACGTAAGAGTCTATCTCATTGCGTAGAACACACTTTTCTGGACGAAATGGTATATTTGCATGCATTAAACACATTTTCGGAAGTCTAGATATGAAGTCATTCTGATAGAGTCTCATTACGCGCTTCTTCTGTCGTAGGAAACCCCGATGGGACGATTCTCGAGACTTGTGGGCCCAAATCGATCATGAAAGCCCATTATCAAAGCTTAAAGAGCCCACATGCTATGACTAGAAGATATGGGCCAAATATGGGCTGAATAAGAGGACCAAAAAGCCGGCCCAAAGAACGAAGAGAGCAAGAGAGCCAATGACCAAGAGACGGACCAAAGCGTTTAAAGCCACATGAGTCAGCAAGGAATGATAGTCGACTCTACTGGAGAAGCGTGAGGATGGACACAGTGAAGACCAGGGTTCCAGACCCTCCGCCAGTGCTTTTTTCCATTTTTTTTTATACTTTTTCTCTCATCTCTTCTTATTCTCTCTCTCTCTTCATCTCTCGATCCTCGAATCTACTGACCTAACCCCAGAACTCCTACCCTTCGGCTCTATCTCATCTCCCTTAGCTTTCTGACCGTTGGATCTTCCATCGGACCGTTGGATCTTCAATCGGACCGTTGGATCTCTCTAGATCCGTCGATCTACCAATCTGGGTCCCAATCAAGTCACCATCCATCCGATCGCCATCAGAATGTCTGTCACATCATCTTGTGAGACGATGGACATCATCAGTCCATGTGGGCCAATAGCCGGGCCCATCATCATCGACCCGCTGTCCGACCAGTTAGTGGACCCCGTGAATTTCAAAATAATTTTAATTAAAAAATGGGGGGTCCACTAATTAGGGAGATTCCCCATAATAAATTAGGTTTTTACTTAAAAAATATATATATATATATTTTTTATTTTCAAAAAATGGAAATAGGGAGCTTTATAAGAGGAGGGAGAAGGGTTCGTTCGAACCCTAATCCCCCCCCCTTTCTCTTCCATTCTCTCCCCCTATCAATCCCGCACGGATCCCTTCACCCTTAGCCCCATTTTCCTTTTCTTCTCCACCTTCTTCTTCATCTTCTTCATCACGTCATTGCCGGAGTTGCAGGCTGCAACTCCGGCCGATCAAGATCTCCTCCACCATCTCTTGCTGGCCACCCCTTACCCCTCCATTAACGACCTCGCCATCCTCTTGCAACGGAGCAGCAGCCCCATCACCACCCAAACCAGCAGCCCCATCTTTCTTTAACGTTGCTGGAGTTGCAACCTGCAACTCCAGTCCGTTTCACCAGCAACCACCGCCTGCTACAGCCTGCTGCATCCTCCCTTCACCTTGGCTGTTGCCAAGCCATCCCTCTGCCTGCAGCCGCTCCCCATCTCCACATCTTCCAACGGCAGTTCGCTGCCAAAAGACTCCACCACGTCTTGATCTCCATCCCACGTGCTGGTTTGCAACGTACCAAACCACCATTGCCTCTGCCTTGCTGCCTTCACCGTTAAAAGCCACCATTGGAGGACTGCGTGGCTGACTTTTATCCTCCTTTGCCGCCTCTCTCTCAGCCGCCATCATCCCTCTCTTCTTCCTCACCGCTAAACCCAAGGAAAAACCAAAAAAAAAGAAAAAAAAAAAAAAAAAAAAAAAAAAAAACGGTTGGGTGTGCTCAGCCCATCCCGAACTATCCCACGCATCTACAGTCAACACCACCAGCGAACCACTCACCGGGCAGATCTTATCTCTCCAAATAAGTTGAAGGTAAAACATTTTTTTACCATAGTTTCTCTCTCTAGAACTTTATCCCTTTCTCTCTCTCTCCTCCCTTTCTCTCTCTAGAATAATGCTTTCTTTCTCTCTATTAGATTAGTCTTTCATTCAAGCAATGTAAGCAACTTTTATTTCAAATAATAAAATAGTTATTTTTTTGGGCAATTTGTTATCGTTGATCATTCTATATGCTTTTTTATCAATTCTCTCTCTAAGAAAATAGATTTTTAAATCTCGTGATCATCACTCTCACCCCTCCATCCTTTATTTTTATCATTTTCTATTGAAAAATTCGTCATTTTATGTTCTTTTCTGCGCTACTAATCCCGAGTGTGGATCGACATCCGAAACTTCCCACTGTGCAAGAATTCTAAATTTTGCAGGATAATCGGATCAAATTACAAATATTATTGAGATTAGGGTTTCCGTAACCAACGACGCGGAAAAACCCTATTTTCAAATGGCGCCGCTGCCGCTCGGGTGTTCGGGAGTGCAAAAAAGGACGTAAAGACGGAATTGGAAAGTTGCTGAATCGGAAAGCTGCTCAATTTTACCAGCCCAACCTTTTCGGGAAACTTTCTATTTTTTGTTTTTGTTGATTTTTAGCAGTTTTTAAATTACTATTTTTAATGCCTCGGAAGGTCGAGTGCAATTTGTAATAATTTAGGAATTTTACTGCTTTCCATATAACTGCTAGATCTTGTTCTAGGGTTTTTTAGAAACCCTAGATTAAGTGAAAAATACCAAAAAAATAATAAATTCAAAATTCAAAAAAATTAGGGTTTCATATTCTGCAGATTTTTAGAAATCACCAATCAAGGATTTGCGATTTTTGGAAAGATTCTAAAATCTTGAAACTTTGCTAAATTAGGGTTTCCCCTCTTAGAAGTTTCCTCTTTAGAAGAATTTCTATCTTTAGAAATCTTCCGAATTTGGAAAAGTCTGCAAAAGGAAACATCCCAAATCTAGCAGAATTTCAAGTTTGGGAAATTTTCCAAAATTATAAGGGATCTCGCAATCAAATCTTTCTTGGAAGATCTCCACCGTTCGGGAAACTTTCCAATCTAGGTATTTTCCAATCTGGGAATTCCTAAATTTTAACCCATTTCGAACTTGGAAATTAATTCAAAAACTTGCCAAAATCCAGTGCTTGTTCAGTGAACCCTAAAAAGGCAAGGATCTTCCAAATAGAATCCCAAATACCTAGACCGTGCGATCTAACTGTTTCTGCAGGAACACGATCCAGTGTGGGTAGAGAGCGAAAGCTCAAAGAGGTGGAGTCGGGCCCAAGCCCATTAGGATACCCCTCTCTAACCCACGGAGGAGACCCCGTGGCGTGGCCCACGGGAGGTAAGTCCCTATCCTTGCCTTGAGTGCGATACAGAGCATATTGGGTGCATCATTGCCGCTTGTCTATTTGCTTTCGCATCCATATTCTTCGACTTGCGTGGCGTGGCCGTTAATCAATCAACTCTAAGAGAGCAGACCCAGCTCCAAATTGAAACTGGTGGGATTTCATCACCCACCTCATCATTCCAACTGATTTGATCCCAAGGCTCCATTTAATTAAAAAGAATCAAGAAGTAGAGCCAATTAGCCCGGTGTTCGAGGAAAAATCCACGCAAAGCGAACCCGCTTAACATCCAATCGAAATAAGACCACGAGCGCGGGTCCCTGTTGTCTAACACACCCATAAGTCCCTGCTACTCAAGTACACTGAGCTCGACGTGGCATCTTGGATTATTCGGCGGTTAGTTGCGTGTGGACTAGGAACACGCATCAACCCTAGCTTAACCCGAGGGAACACTCTTCTTATACACTTGACCAATCCGGTTAGTCTGGGACGTACTTAAGTCAGCCATTGTGCCGCACGTCTGTCTAGGCTTCGGATTGCCTTGTTGTTAACTAGAGTTAGTACTAAAGGATTCGCTCTGAAGAGTGTAGCCTGGTGAGAACCTCTGAGTGCAAAACAGTTAGTCCGGCGGTTAAAAGATAAACCAGTGGTCCGCCCACTGTCATAATCTCCTCTAGCCCCAAAACTAACAAAGATAATTCCTAAAATATATCCTGATTCCTTAGAATAGGATTATCTGTGCTTGGTGTGCATCATTTAGGATAGTGTTCCTCTCTGGCAACTTTTTGCCAAGTATAGAGCTTGCCTCATTCGCGTATGCCCGTTTGGAATCGTCCGAACAAGCGCTTGATTCGATCTGAGAATCACGTCCCTACAGTGGATCCTCCACTGAATTCTTCCCCATCTCTTTCCCCACCCGCCTCCTGAAAGTAGGATTTTTCCGCGTCGTTGGTTACGGAAACCCTAACTTCAACACATTTGTAATTATCCGAGACTTTTAACCTGTAAAATGAGCATTTTTGCATAGTGGCTAGTGTCGGATGTCGATCCGCACTCGGGATTAGTCAGATTAGCACGATAATGAACATAAAATGACGGGAAATTTGTAGAGAATGGAACATAATATTATTCAAATCAACTTCATTCAATCGAACATGTCTCTTACAATCAAGTGAAAACAACTAAATTATAAAGCATAAAGAAAAGAATAAACTAGAGGGAGAAGGAGAGAACTAGAGAGAGAAAGTGGAGGAATCTAGAGAGAGAAACTTCTAGAGAGGGAGAGATTTAGAAGGAGAAGGGAGAGAGAAAGTTTACCTTTGTGACTTACCGATGTTAATTGCATCGGCGTAGGGATAGGCTTGGTGAGTGGGAAGGGAAGCTTTCGGGTAGCTGGTGGTGCTCCGGGCACCAAGGATTGGAGATCGCCCATTAACATGACCAATCAAGTGCATGATTGCACTGGCCAAGATGTATGTTCTTGCTGGTTGCAAGTTCGTGAGAGAGAGGAGCAAAACCCTTGAGGAGGTGGCAAGACAGCCACTTGCGAGGCTGTGGAGGAGCATAACGGCTTCCTCCCTCCTTCTTCTTCCTTCTTTCTCTCTTTCTTTTATTTTTTTTTTTTATTTCTTGGGCTTTGAAGAAGACGGTGAAGTAGAGGAAGAGGGTGACGGCTAGGGTCTGAGGAGAGGGAGAAAGGAAGAACGAAGGAGATGGTGGGGCAGTTCGGTGGTGATGAAGGCGTCAACGGGGAGGAGAATGGAATGGACGGCCACCGTTCTTTCCCTTTTTTTTTATTTCTTTTTCTGTTTTTGGTGAGAGAGGCGAGGGTGAAGTGGTAAATGGTAGCTTGGGTGCCGTGGATTTGGAATGGTATAAGGTGCAGCAGGATATAGCCGCTGTAATGGAGGTTTCCGGCGAGCTTCTCGCCGTAGAAGACGACCGGAGTTGCACCTGCAACTCCGGTGGAATTAAAAGAAAAGAAGAAGAAGGAGTCTGAGGATAAGAAGAAGAAGAAAACGACTAGGACGAAGAAGAAAACGAAGAGGCAGAAGACGGATAGGAGGAGAGGGGGGAGGACGACGTGTTGGCGGTGGAGACGACGACCGGAGTTGCTGTCTGCAACTCCGGCGAGCTAAGAAGACAAAGAAGACGCAGCAGAGAAGAAGAAGAAGAAGAAGGAAAGGAAGAGAGGAGGAGGAAAGAAGAGAAGGAAGAAGAAGAGGGGGAGGACCCTCACCAGCTTGCAGTGGTGAGGACGACGACGACCGGAGTTGCTGCCTGCAACTCCGGCGACTATGCAGAAAAAGAAGAAGACGAAGAAGAAGAAGAGGAGGAGGAAGAGAAGAAGAAGAAGAAGAAGAAGAAGAAGAAAAAGAAGAAGAAGAAGAAGGAGGAGGGAAAGAAGAAGGAGAAAAGAGAAGAAACCTTACCTCTTGCCGGCGTTAATGGTGGATGGTGGTGGGCAGCGGTGGAAAGAGGCGGACCACCTCCAATGGTGGTCGAACGTGCTGGCGGTGGTAGTGACGGTCTGCTTTCTTGCAGACCGTTGCTTGTTCTAATGGTGAAAACCAAAAAGAAAGAAGAAGGAGAGGAAGAAGAAGAAGAAGGAAGAGGCGGAGGAGCGCCACCAGCTCGCCGGCCGGATTTGCCGGAAAAGGAAGGAGGAAGATGGAGGAAGAAGAAAAGGGAAAAGAAGGGGGGGGGAAGAGCCAACCCCTAGGGTTTCCATCGGGCTGTTTTAAAGAGAGAAACCGTGGGTTTCTCCCTTAGAAACTCACGGTTTCTAATTTGAAAATTATACAATTTTTTTATTATTTTTTCTTAAGGTGCGTTTGGTCACCAAGTGAAAAAAATGCATTTTTCTCAAAACCCCTTTCTTTTGAAATAATCAAACATGCTTCCAGGGCTAAATGATGAGGACCCTCCGATGAACGTAAGTTGTTGGATGATGATATAGGGAGCTCACTCGATAGATCGGATGATCGACCGATTGATCAGATGTTAGGGATGAGTAATCGGATGGTCAGATGGTAGATCGGATGGCGATCGAACGGTTGATTTGATGGATGATGGTGATAGGTTAAGGAGAGAGAGTTGATTAGAGCTAGGAGAGAGAATTAGGGGAGATGAGAGAAAAATGGAGAGAAAAGCATTGGTAGAGGGTCTAGAACCCTGGTTTTCACTGTGTCGCTCCTCACTCTTCACCAGTAGAGCAGACCATCCTTCATTGTCAATTCATGCAGCTTTAAACGCTTTGGTCTGTCTCTTGGTCATTGGCTCTCCCGCTCTCTTCGTTCTTTGGGCCGGCTCTTCGGTCCTCTTTTTCAACCCGTATTTGGCCCATATCTTCTAGTCATAGCCTGTTGGCTCTTTAAGCTTTGATAATGGGCTTTCATGATCGATCTAGGCCCGCAAGTCTCGAGAATCATCCCATCGGGGTTTCCTGCGACAGAAGAAGCGCGTAATGAGACTTTATCAGAACGGCTTAATATCTAGACTTCCGAAAATGTGTTTAATGCATGCAAATATACCATTTCGTTCAGAAAAGTGTGTTCTACGCAACAGAAGAGACTCTTACGTAGAAAAGTAGGTAAATAGAGCATTTTACGTAGGAGAATGTAATAACGCTAAAAGGATAATTGCTTAAAATAAGCAGTTTTGAGCGAATATCACCTCCCCCAGTGCTACTACCTTTGTAGTCATGGCAGTCGAACGACCTCTTATCGAGACGTTCGCCCCTATCTCTGCGAATCCACCCACTTGCATTATTCTCCCACCTACTACTGCAGTACAGTTTGAGATCAGACCGCAGACGATCCAAATGCTGCCTACCTTTCGTGGTCTCCCAAGAGAAGACCCATATTTCCATATTAGGGAATTCCAACATGTCATCCTACTTTTCAAGAATCAGAACCTTGATGATGACAATGTCCGTCTGCGAGTTTTTCCATTCTCGCTCAAAGACAGAGCCTCAGATTGGCTCTACTCCTTACCCGCTGATTCAATCAGCAGTTGGAAAGAATTGGTGGGCAAATTCATGTCTAAATTCTACCCCATGACTCGGACCAACCAAATGAAGCAACTCATTCAGGACTTTAGACAGAAGTCCGATGAGAAATTTTTTGAAGCATGGGATAGATTCCAAGACTACCTGACTAAGTGCCCCCACCATAGCATCGACAAGGGCAATCTTGTCCATGTCTTCTATAAGGGACTTACTGATGAGTCCCGGACCATGGTAGAGTCAATGTGCCAAGGAAAATTCCTGTACCAAACTCCGACCGATGCATACAAATTCTTGGGAGAGTTAGGAGAAAACTCTCAACATTGGACGACTGACTCAGAGTTTAGTCGAACCACTTCAGTCCAAAGGACAACCAAGGGACATGATGCTACAGCTGATACTGAGCTTCGATCAGTCATTCAAGAGTTGAGCAAGTCCGTCTCGGCACTGGCTGTGTCTGTACAAAAGCCTACTCAACAATCTACCCCAGTCATGCATGTGGGACACGAGAGCCCTATGGAATCCTGTACCCTTTGTCTGCAACCCTCCCACACTACTGACCATTGTCCTTTGAATGAAGGATGGTCTAATCCTCTTCAGGAAGAAGTTTGTGCTTTCAGCACATACAAACCACCCACTCAGAACTCGTATAGTCAATCTTATCATCCGGACACGAGAAACCACCCTAACTTCTCTTGGAGGCCTCAGTCTACTCAACCACAAGCTCAACCTCCCCGTCAACCTCAGGGCATGTATCCTCCTGGGTTCAATCAACCCAATAGGCAATTCAATCAGGGACAATACCAGCAGAATCAGTACCCATCTAATCAGAACCAGCAGTTCCAACAGGGTCAATACTCTGGACAACAGAGCACATTTCAGAATCAGCAAAGAGTTCCCCAGAACTTTCAGAACCAACAGATTGTCCCAACTAATTCTTCCGCCTATAACTATAATGCCCCGATGAGCTCGAGTCGCGAATTGGTGCCTCAGCTCCCATTAGCTGCCCCCCAACAGTCGGTCCCCAAACCTGGTATTGAGGACCTTCTAGCTCAACTCATTACTCAATCTATGCAACGCCTAGAGCAACAACAACAGCAATCCATGCTTCGTCTAGAGCAACGTCTAGGTAACTTGGAAGCTGAGAAGGCTAAGGGGATCTTTCCTAGCCAACCCATTGCCAACCCTAAAGGAAATGCCAAAGGGGCAGTATATGAGATCGGATCCCAATCTCAAAGCCAGAATGAGAATTGTCAAGGGGAGGTGCAAGCTGTAACCACCCTACGATCAAGAAAAACTGTGGACATGGGAGTCCAACCACCACCGGTGCCATCTCCAGCACCCATCACTCGTACAGAGGACACTAGTACCAATCCTACCTCTGCTTCTTCCACCTCTGCACCAACTTCTGATATCCCTGTGCAGAAATCCAAGGCTAAAGACAAATCCATTTGTCGAGTAAAGCCTCCCTTCCCGGACAGACTTGTCCAAGATAAGCGGGATCAGCAATTCTCTGAGATCTTAGACGTCTTTAAAGACGTCCAGATCAATATCCCATTCCTTTCTGCTATCAAGCAAATCCCTTCCTATGCCAAATTCCTCAAGGACTTGTGCACAGTTAAGCGGCGTACGCATGTACCCAAAGCTGCCTTCTTGGCCGAAAAAGCTACCGCGTTCATTCAACGCAATAGTGTGATCAAACACAAGGATCCAGGTAGCCCAACTGTCCAATGTGAAATTGGAGACAACTTTAGCTGCACTGCCTTGCTAGATTTAGGGGCTAGCGTTAACCTCATACCATTCTCGGTATATCAGCAGTTAGGACTGAAAGATATGAAGCCTACCAATGTCACCCTGAAATTGGCTGATCAGTCCATCAAGATTCCAAGAGGAATCATTGAAGATGTCCTAGTAAAAGTCGCTGACTTTTATTATCCTGTGGACTTTATCATTCTAGACACCGAGCCGTGTCACGACAACCGCATTCCGGTCATCTTAGGCCGTCCATTCCTTGCCACCGCGAACGCACACATCGGGTGTCGGGACGGAAACATGTCCATTGCTTTTGGTAACCTCAAAGCTGAGGTCAACATCTTTCGTTTAATGCAACAAGATGCCAATCGCGAAGTGACAGATGAAATGTGTGCCGTTGAGAGTCTAATCCCGGACTCCACCGAAGATATTCTTAAGCAGTGTCTAGAACACTTTGGAGCTGACTTTGCAACAGAGTCAGCCATTTCTGATCTCAATGATCTTTTGGAAACTGCTCCATTGCTAGAGATCCCCGCTCCACTCATCGAGTTCGAGCCTCTGATAACCATGGCCAGAGAACCCATCCTTCCTTTACCTACTGAAGTCAAACCTCTTCAATCCGTGTCTTCTGTGACACCTATTTCTACTCCATCTGCTCCAATATTGGAGCTTAAGCCTCTTCCAACAGATCTTTTCTATGCCTATCTTGGTCTTAAGGAAACCTACCCTGTCATTATTGGTTCCGCTTTGTCTGAGAGTGAACGTAAAAAACTTCTCGAGCTGCTCAACGAGCACAAATCTGCGATAGGTTGGACTATAGATGATATTCGAGGCATAGACCCCTCGGTGTGCCAACATCACATCTACCTCGAGGATGAATCCAAAACCTCTCGTGAACACCAGAGGAGATTGAACCCCGTCTTGAAGGATGTAGTCCGGGACGAGGTCCTTAAACTGTTAGATGCGGGTATCATTTACCCCATCTCCGATAGCAAATGGGTGAGTCCTATTCATGTCGTCCCTAAGAAGGCAGGATTCACAGTTGTGGAAAATGAGAACAAGGAAATGGTCACCCAGCGCCTGAAGAAAGGTTGGAGAGTCTGCATCGATTACCGACGACTCAACACCAACACTAGGAAGGACCACTTTCCTTTACCCTTCATAGACCAAATATTGGAGAGACTAGCAGGTCACTCCTATTACTGCTTCCTCGATGGTTACTCAGGGTATAATCAAATACCCATCGCCCCTGAGGATCACGAGAAGACAACTTTCACCTGTCCCTTTGGCACTTTTGCCTACAAGCGCATGCCCTTTGGCCTCTGCAATGCACCCGCGACCTTTCAAAGGTGTATGATGAGCATATTCTCTGACATGGTGGAAAAATTCCTCGAAGTCTTTATGGACGACTTCTCAGTTTTTTGGTCATCCTTTGATGACTGTCTGAACCATCTAGGGCTTGTACTTCACCGCTGTCAGGACAAGCGACTTGTCCTCAATTGGGAGAAATGCCACTTCATGGTGACGAAGGGCATTGTTCTGGGACATGTCATTTCCCATCAGGGCATTGAGGTCGACAAAGCTAAAATTGACATCATCTCGACCTTGCCCATTCCTAAGTCCGTACGTGACATCCGGTCCTTTTTGGGACACGGAGGATTCTATAGGCGCTTCATCAAGGACTTCTCTCAAATCGCTCGACCTCTGTCCCATCTTCTGGCTAAAGACAGTCCTTTCGACTTTAATGCTGACTGTGTCAAGGCATTTGAGCGTCTCAAATCTGAGCTCACTACTGCGCCCATTATCCGTCCCCCGGACTGGACTCTACCTTTTGAGGTAATGTGCGATGCTTCTGACTACGCCTTAGGAGCCGTTCTAGGGCAGAGAGTTGACAAAAGATCACGCGTGATCTACTACGCGAGCAAAACTCTTAACTCTACCCAAATGAATTACTCTACCACTGAGAAAGAACTCCTGGCGGTAGTCTTCGCCCTTGATAAATTCCGTCAGTACCTCTTAGCCACTAAGGTGGTTGTGTACACTGATCATGCAGCCCTTCGTTATCTCATGTCGAAAAAGGAAACCAAGCCTCGATTAATTCGATGGATTCTCTTACTGCAGGAATTCGACCTCGAGATTAAGGATAAGAAAGGAACTGAGAATGTAGTGGCTGATCACTTGTCGAGACTGACTTTAGAGTCATCCTTCGACACCCAGCCCATCCCTGAAACCTTTCCAGACGAACAACTGTTCGCCATCTCTGTTAATCCTTGGTATGCTGACATTGTCAACTACCTTGTCACCGAAGAAATGCCTTCACACTGGTCAAAACAGGACAAAAGCCAATTCCTAACAAGAGTTAAGTACTACTCTTGGGATGACCCTTATTTGTATAAATACTGTCCTGACCAGATCATTCGTCTCTGTGTCCCTGAGTCGGACCAACTCAATATCTTGTCCTCATGTCATGACCAACCTTGTGGTGGTCATTTCAGCACTAAGAAGACTGCAGAAAAAGTTCTGCAATGCGGATTCTACTGGCCTACACTATTTAAAGATGCCCATATCTACTGCAAAACCTGTCCTAATTGCCAGCATCTAGGCCGCATCTCCCAGAGGAACATGATGTCCCTCACTCCCATCCAGGTCGATGAAATATTTGACATCTGGGGCATCGACTTCATGGGCCCCTTTCCCGTTTCCTATGGTTTTGAGTACATTCTCCTTGCGGTAGACTATGTATCCAAATGGATAGAAGCTATTCCCACCAAGACCAATGACCACAAAGTGGTCGTCAAATTCCTAAAGGAGTTCATCTTCGCCCGATTCGGTGCCCCTAAGGCCATCATTAGTGATGGGGGCACCCATTTCTGCAACAGGATATTCGAGCAATTAATGAAAAAGTATGGGGTAACCCACAAGGTTGCCCTAGCTTATCATCCGCAGACTAGTGGTCAAGTGGAGGTTTCTAATCGGCAGATCAAGCAGATCTTGGAGAAGACAGTAAATACCACTCGTAAAGACTGGTCTACTCGTCTCACTGATGCTTTATGGGCATACAGAACCGCCTACAAGACCCCACTCAATATGTCTCCCTATCGTCTGGTCTTTGGGAAACCTTGTCATCTACCGGTAGAGATTGAACATCGTGCCCTGTGGGCCATTAAGAAGCTCAACTTCGACCTAGACTTCGCAGGGGAGGAGCGGAAACTTCAAATGAATGAGTTAGAAGAACTCAGAAATGATGCCTACAACTTGTCCAAGAATTACAAAGCCAAAATGAAGTGGATACATGACAAGAGCATCCTCAGAAAAGAGTTCCATCCAGGACAGAAGGTCCTTCTTTATAATTCTCGTCTTCATCTCTTCCCTGGGAAACTGAAATCTAGGTGGACCGGTCCTTATACGGTCACAGCAGTCACACCCTTTGGGGCAATCACTATTGAGGATCCCAAGGATCACTCCTCATTCCAGGTAAATGGCCAGCGTCTTAAGCAGTTCCATGAACTTGACGTATTGCTCATTCACACTTTTGATATCGATCTCATCGATCCTGTTTATGTCGACTGATGATCCACTCAGTCTCCTGTGCTCCAACTTGGTTGGGGGTGCCTGTCACCCCCGTTGTGTCTGGCTGAAGACGTAAAACTTAGCGCTTTCGGAAAGGCAATTCCGGTATTCCTAGAGTACATGAGTCTCATGCATTTGTTATTACTGTTATATCTCTGGAAATGCAGGTACATTCATTCTTCCGATCATCAGGTACCACACACTGTCGAGTTTCTGCCGACTTGGTAACATCTTCCTGAATCTTTGCATCATCATCATTGATTTGTTATCATTTTATGTCCCGGTCATGAGCACCGAGGACAGTGCTGTATTTTGGTTGGGGGTGGGTATTTACCAAAACTCATATCTTCATTTTGAAAAAAAAAAAAAAAAAAAAAAAAAAAAAAAAAAAAAAAGGTTTTTGGGGTGATTTCCGATGTTCTCCAAAAGTTTTCTAGAATTTCAAAAATGTGTCAAATACCCTGACTTTGATTAGCTAAAAAACCTCCGTTAAGTCAGTATTGAGGATGTCAATTTTTGTTTAAAGTTAGCGTTGAGTCAATTCAAGCATGACTACAGCAGGTTTGAAAACTCAGAAAAACTCAGATTTGGCACAATTGTACACTATCAACATCAGAGTCATCCTAAGTTTTGAAACTCTAGAGATCCTGTGAGAATAATTGTGGAGACCTAACCCAGTGAGCTTTCGAACCTTTAATCATTTCGGAGAGTTATACAATAATCCTGAGTCACAAGATGACTCACTATTCTTCATGCCCGCAATATTCGTTGAGAGATCTCATTATCTTTTGCTTCGATCATAAAACTCGGAACGACATCAACATTGGATTACTACGACAGAACCTTCTCTATATCCAGTCAAAACAGTATACATGATAGTGCAAACCCTAGAAAATGATTTAGGCCATTTTTCTGAACCATTCAGCCTTTTTACTCACCTGAATTATACTTCACTAGAAACCCCTTGAACCCTTTTATAAAAGCCTTTTCTTTGTAAACCCATCAACCTAAAATCCAGTATAGCTATGAAACATGACTGGCTACCCTTATTTTGAGATGGACAAAAGAATAACTGATGTGGGTGTACCGTGAAAAAGAAAAGTAAAGAAGAAGAATCAAAAGGAAAAGAAAGTGGTTCAAGCCAAAAACAAAATATAGAAAGAAAGTATGAAGAAGAGCTGAAAAGAAATTGAGCAATCTCAGAAATATCAAGAAAAAGAGAAAAATACGAAAAAAAAAAAAGAAAAAGAACCAGATAATGGTGTTACGTCGCAGGAAAAATTCAAGAAAATGGCAATATCCTCTCAAGATCTTTGAAATCCTGTATTCCTTTATCTCTCTACACCTGACCTAAGCCTCATTACAACCCAGGAAAGTCCTACTTGATTCTAGGATAGCACGATCATAAAATGTGGAGATTGGAGAAAGAGAAGCTATAAAGTTTGATCTGACGTTCCCGAGTGAAGTGGTATTCCAATCATGAGATCTTCTTCTGTTAAAGATGTCCTTCCTTCAAATAAAACATATGTGAGATCTTTTGCCTCTTTATATTAAATACATCTCCTCACATATAAATTGAGAGAAAAGAAGAAAACCCTTCTTGTGTGATTCTATTCTGAGTGCTAAACATGTGAGATTTGAGGTCGAGGCAGAAAAACTTAGAGGTGATCTGGAAATCTTTACTGTCGGATGATGAGAATGTTGAGCACACACACACGCAGAGTCTGACTAATCTGGGTCATGATTATCAGTCTGTAGTCTTGCCAAAACTTTCAAACTCTTCGCTAGCATGTAACTGTTTTTGCATCCATTCAATAATTTGATGAACGGTGTTTTCCCGGAGCTAATATGAAAAAGTGTGCAGCATGTGCAGAGCCCTTTTAAGCTCATGTATTTCGCACTAATTGCCAAGGATTGGCAATATGCTGGTTGGGGGTTGTGATATTCACTCAAAAGTGCTTATTTTAAGCACTTATCCTGTTAGCGTTATCACACTCTCCTACGTAAAACTGCTCTAATTATCCACTTTTTTACGTAAGAGTCTATCTCATTGCGTAGAACACACTTTTCTGGACGAAATGGTATATTTGCATGCATTAAACACATTTTCGGAAGTCTAGATATGAAGTCATTCTGATAGAGTCTCATTACGCGCTTCTTCTGTCGCAGGAAACCCCGATGGGACGATTCTCGAGACTTGTGGGCCCAAATCGATCATGAAAGCCCATTATCAAAGCTTAAAGAGCCCACATGCTATGACTAGAAGATATGGGCCAAATATGGGCTGAATAAGAGGACCAAAAAGCCGGCCCAAAGAACGAAGAGAGCAAGAGAGCCAATGACCAAGAGACGGACCAAAGCGTTTAAAGCCACATGAGTCAGCAAGGAATGATAGTCGACTCTACTGGAGAAGCGTGAGGATGGTCACAGTGAAGACCAGGGTTCCAGACCCTCCGCCAGTGCTTTTTTCCATTTTTTTTTATACTTTTTCTCTCATCTCTTCTTATTCTCTCTCTCTCTTCATCTCTCGATCCTCGAATCTACTGACCTAACCCCAGAACTCCTACCCTTCGGCTCTATCTCATCTCCCTTAGCTTTCTGACCGTTGGATCTTCCATCGGACCGTTGGATCTTCAATCGGACCGTTGGATCTCTCTAGATCCGTCGATCTACCAATCTGGGTCCCAATCAAGTCACCATCCATCCGATCGCCATCAGAATGTCTGTCACATCATCTTGTGAGACGATGGACATCATCAGTCCATGTGGGCCAATAGCCGGGCCCATCATCATCGACCCGCTGTCCGACCAGTTAGTGGACCCCGTGAATTTCAAAATAATTTTAATTAAAAAATGGGGGGTCCACTAATTGGGGAGATTCCCCATAATAAAGTAGGTTTTTACTTAAAAAAAAAAAAAAAATATTTTTTATTTTCAAAAAATACCCTATTTCCATTAATGGAAATAGGGAGCTTTATAAGAGGAGGGAGAAGGGTTCGTTCGAACCCTAATCCCCCCCCCCTTTCTCTTCCATTCTCTCCCCCTATCAATCCCGCACGGATCCCTTCACCCTTAGCCCCATTTTCCTTTTCTTCTCCACCTTCTTCTTCATCTTCTTCATCACGTCATTGCCGGAGTTGCAGGCTGCAACTCCGGCCGATCAAGATCTCCTCCACCATCTCTTGCTGGCCACCCCTTACCCCTCCATTAACGACCTCGCCATCCTCTTGCAACGGAGCAGCAGCCCCATCACCACCCAAACCAGCAGCCCCATCTTTCTTTAACGTTGCTGGAGTTGCAACCTGCAACTCCAGTCCGTTTCACCAGCAACCACCGCCTGCTACAGCCTGCTGCATCCTCCCTTCACCTTGGCTGTTGCCAAGCCATCCCTCTGCCTGCAGCCGCTCCCCATCTCCACATCTTCCAACGGCAGTTCGCTGCCAAAAGACTCCACCACGTCTTGATCTCCATCCCACGTGCTGGTTTGCAACGTACCAAACCACCATTGCCTCTGCCTTGCTGCCTTCACCGTTAAAAGCCACCATTGGAGGACTGCGTGGCTGACTTTTATCCTCCTTTGCCGCCTCTCTCTCAGCCGCCATCATCCCTCTCTTCTTCCTCACCGCTAAACCCAAGGAAAAACCAAAAAAAAAGAAAAAAAAAAAAAAAAAAAAAAAAAAAACGGTTGGGTGTGCTCAGCCCATCCCGAACTATCCCACGCATCTACAGTCAACACCACCAGCGAACCACTCACCGGGCAGATCTTATCTCTCCAAATAAGTTGAAGGT
>JASUTR010000215.1:0-10000 GCA_035048495.1 Euptelea pleiosperma | reverse complement strand
GACAGGACCTAGCAGCCCTTGATGACCAACCCGCCTACCTTTCGGAAGTTTGTGCCCCAAATAATAAAAGTAAACGTCCCCATTCCTCACGTTTTAGGGTATTTTAGTGACACCCTTGAAATTTGAAAGTATATGGGGGTATTTCTAATTACTTTCAAATTTAGGAGGTGTTACTAAAATGCCCTTTTCTTTTAATCGAACAGTGTTGTCGTCAGCATGATAGGAAGGTACGCATTATAGGTCTACCGTTTGACAAATAGACAATTACTCAGATGACTATAATAATCTTGAGTGAGACGTAAATATTTTAAAAACATTGGGTGCGATGCAACTATAAAAATATTCTTTTTTAGGATTTTTCTTTTTTCTTTTTTGAAGATTGTCACCTCAAAACCTTTCTTCATTTACTTTGGAACTGCAAATTTGAGAGTGAAACTTCTGTCGCAATAGATTACAAATCACACAATCACAAGCCAATGAGTTCTCGGCACATACCCAAGTGCTTTTTGCAACGTACCCATGTGCTTTTGCTTTGAGGTGTACATGCCGAGAACTCATTGGCTTTTGATTGTGTGATTTGCAATCTGTTTTGACAGAAGTTTTACTCCAAATTTGATGGGTAAGATCTGATTGCACTTGAGTGCTTTTATGACGGACCGTAGTATGAGCCTCGTGGCACACTCTTAGAGACTAATGACCTTATGGATGTTTAGCCCAACTGTAGGTGGATCTACAGACCGAAAATTAGTTTGATTGTTAATTTTTTAAGCATTGGATAGAGTCATTTTTTTGGGGTTAATTTTATCCATAGAATTTGAGTATTATTTAGGATGCAAAGATCCAAGGGTTTGAAACCACTAATCAGGCTGATTTTTGGTATGTAGCTCCACCTAGCAATGGGCCCAACATCTGTACGGTTAGCGACCTCTAAGAATGTGCCACGTTAACAACCTGTGAAGGTGAGTGCAGTGTTCCAAGATTTTATCCCCAAATATGTGGTCTCCAGGTTCTAATTTTGCTAATCAACCATCAAATTTGCAGTTTCAAAGTAAATAAAGAAAGGTTATGAGCTGATAATCCTCAAAAAAAAAAAAAAATGTCTCACCCAAGATCATTATAGTCATTTAAAAAATATTGGGATGTCCATCCGGAGACTGTTAATGGACATCTGTGGTCAACAATGGACATATGTGGTCAAGGAAGTTGACCATGGTCAAAGGGTGAGACATAAATATTTTAGAAACATTGGGTGAGATACAAATTGCGTCAATAAAGGGAGACAAGCAAAAAAGCCCTTATTTTAATTTTTAAGTGGTCATGATCTTCACATATCGACTACTTTATAACACGACTTACACCGGTACAGTAAAACGATTGAAGTGGGCAATTTAAGGTATACGGTCAACTAGAAAATCTCATAGGGATATCACAAAAAACTTAAAAGATATCCTCCAAAAGGTACAGACCGTTAGATCTTCTAATTCATGTAATGATAATCCTAGCCATTCACACCAAGGAACATCTAAATGTTTGGACTCTAGGGATGATGCTGTCCTGATTGATTGGGACACACCGACCTAGTTTGGCATGAGGTCTACCTTGTAACGTCACGACTCTAACTAAATGGGCTAGGTTTGGTAATGCAATGGACCTACCTTTATAAATAAATGGGTTAGGTTTGGGCCAATCAAATTGGGCTGCTAATTTTTTTATCTATGAAGCAAGCTTCTTCTTTGATACAAAGATAAAACAATCAAACTCTCCAGCAAAAACTCTTGGATATGTGACGATGAGTGTTATCGAAATCCATTCAAGAGGGTGGTAGTTTATCGATTAGAGCTGCTAAACAATACACATATTCTCTGGAAGGATTTCAAAAACTTCTTCAGTGTATATTTCTTTCCTTGGCTTCTTCAATGACTTCTTGGATCTTGTGATATGGCGCTTACAACTGAAAATTTGTTCGCGAAGGTTGTGTGGGATGGGATTGGGTTTGTCATCCGATCTCTAATCCTTTCATACAAGCAATAATCACACATTAATCAAATAATAAATATGATAAAATCAAAGCAATAAATCAAAAAATGCAACACAGCACGTACGTGGTTCGTCGACGGTCTATTGCCAGCGACTACGTCCACGGGAGATTGGCAATAGGCCAATCTTCACTATAAAATATCATTCCAGTACATTAACGCCATAGACTGCATCTTTCTCTCACTAGCTTCTCTCATTCCCTAGGGTTTCTCCAAAAGTGTGATCCCTTTTTCTTTAAACCCGGTCCGACTTCATCAATAAAAGTAGACTGATGTACGTACTTCAAGCCAGATCTGACTTCATCACTAGAAGTGGACTGGTGTACTTCAAGCCAGAGCCGACTTCGTCACTAGAAGTGGACTGGGGACCAGGTTCGACTTCATCGCTTCAAGTGGACTGGTGTACTTCAAGCCAGAGTCGACTTCATCACTAGAAGTGGACTGGGGGACTAGGTCCGACTTCATCACTAGAAGTGGATTGGTGTACTCAACTAAGACTTTTTTGCCAATTGTGCAATCCCTTTAATCGAGATTGGCTGGACTTTCTCGCCAAGCGCAATCATTTTAACTGAGATTAAGACTTCGTCATTGACCGAGCATGATTTCCTCTCTGGAAATGGCTGACATACTTCAATATACTTCACATGCTTTTCACATAACATGTTAGAAACATAATACATGTTTAAACAAAGTTTCATGGTCTTAAGTTCCACTATTCTTCTTGTCGCCCTTTCTCTAACAATCCCAAAGTCGGGGGGTTGGGCTTGGTTCAACTTTATCAAGCCCCCAATTGTGATGGTCGGGCTTACAAATTGTTAAGGAGGTCAGGTCTGTTCAAAAGATTGTTGCCACTGTGTCAGTATCACGATGCAATTTAGGCATTTTTAGATTCCAAGGGCCATGCCCATGGGTCATCTAAGTTGAGCATAAGATAAATATCATTACTAGACTCGAGCTTCTCGCGTCAATCAAACTTTAGGGCCAGCCTAGGCCATTGCCATTAATTGGGCCCTTAAATTAAATTAGGCCCAAAAAGAATGCCCGAGATCTCGATGTCGGTCTACTCAATCTATGTGCATAAAGAAACTGAGCTCCTTTGTGCTTACTATGCTTGGGAGGAGTTTCAATATATGTGCGAGGCCAAAAGAAGGGGGAAAACATGAAAGCACATTGGATATTTCCCTCCAAGTTATTTGCTAACATGCACATGTTATAAACACCATAACAAAAATATAGGAATTTATTGGGTATGTGTTACACACCATAACAAAATCCCATGTTGTCCTCTTCTATTGTTTTTACAGTGTTAAAAGTTATCTATATAACAAAACACAGCGGTTGTCTCCCCACTTATACCCGCTCTTATAGGTTTCAACAAAGAAGGGCCAAGATCTTATCCCCCAAATAGACAGTGGATCTCAGCCAGTCGCACCCGATTTTGGCAAACACTCTGAGGGAGTGCCATGGGCACGGGGCACCCACTAGTTATAAACAAATGGGGAGGTCAGTCCTCAATGAAAATTTTCTCTTCAACAGAAAGAAGCTTGCTGTGGCAGATTGTGAAATCTGCCTAAGAACTCCACCAACAGCCGATGATCCATGTGCAGCAGATACGTCATACACTTTCCCAACTCTTCAGATCAACACCAAACCATCTCGCCACTCGATCAATGTGCTCAAACCCAAGTTCACCATAACGTTCATTGAAAAAGCTTAAGGTTCTCCGTGAAGATCAATTTTCCACAGGTGACGCCATTTTGTGTAGGATAAGACCGAGTTTGCCATCTGATCTCCGATTGTCCCATACAAGCAATCAACGCAAAATTAATATGGGTGGTATAAACAATAAAATTAAAGAGATAAATCACAATACAACACAATACATACGTGGTTCGTCGCCGGTCTCGTGCTGGTAACTACATCCACGGGAGGCCGGCAATAGGCCAATCTTCACTATAAAATATCATTCCACTATGCATTGATGCCACAGATTGCATATTTTTGGGCTAGTGCTTATAAAACGAAACAGTTCCATTGGAACTATGGAAGGAGGCATGTGGAAAAAATTAAGTATTGTAGAAGAGTACGTGTGTCTTCTTTGACTTTTAATATATAAGATATCAAAGGTATGATATTGCAGATCTAATTAGTGGGTCCCACTAGGGAATAACTCAAAAATCAATCGATCAGGTGATTGCAAATTTGTAACCATTAGATCAATCACATTATTTTTGCCAGATCATCAAAACAAGCCGCATGCACTACCTTTTAGGGCTAGCAATGGATCGGGTTCGAGTCGGATCGGTACTGATTTGGTACCGATCCGATAACACATCCAACTGATCCGGACCCAATCCTGACCGGATTGGATTAATAAAATTCAGTTCCGGAACCGATCCGATATGATTAGATCGGTTTCGGGTCCGATCCGATCCCATATGTATATAATATATATACACGTATAACATATATTTAAACAAAATATATTTAACTACTTTTATGTAATTAAGTATATATTTATATAATAAATATTACATATAGTATAGATATCAGGTCTATATCGGATCGGGACAAGGTTGATCCGGTAACGATCCGATAAGAGATCAGATCGACAATCTGTGATCCAATACCGATCCGATACCGAAAAATAATGTTCCAGACCGGTTTTTTTGGATTGGATCAGATCGGGTCTCGGGTTTGATCCGATCCATTGCCAGCCCTACTACCTTTACTTATATGATGAAAATTGACAATAAGTGAGAAAAAATTCGCTGTCGCTCAGGACTCACAAATCTGAAGTCCCTCTCCCAAAATGTCGACACGTACCCTTGTCTCCTTTAACCAACTAACCAAGGGTTTAATATGGGTTGGGTTAAGGCCTAACGACTTAAACTGCTGTACAGGTCGCTAATATATATGGTCACGATCAGAGGACAGAAAATTAGCACGGGCCAATGTAAAAATTAGAAGTTTTGAAATTGGATGATTTTTCATGAAGATGGTCTATATGGATGATAAATTAGGAGATCAAATCCTTGTCACAAAAATTCAAATCATTCCAACATTCGTAGCTTGGTTTACAAGTTGAAGAATTATGGATCGTTTATTTTAACGTTAACTTCAGTATATCATCTTCACCAAAAATCAGCCATTGACGGGTACCCCAAAATTATTGTCAATTTTTTTATCAAAATTTTTTTCCCCTGATCCTCATGATCTATAGGGTCGGACTCCAAGGATCCCCATTTTTGACCCCCACTTTAGCGTACCCACATAGAAGATGAATCAATGGCTGATTTTTGGTGAGTATGATCTCCTCACCATATAGATCACCCCTACACAAAAATAAGCCCATTCTGAAATTTCTAACCCCATCAAATGTGGTTTTCAAATATCACTGTAAAATTGATGGTTCATATTTCTTCAACTTCTAAACCAGTCTATGAATATCAGAATGATTTGAATTTTTGTGAGGATGATCTCCTCACCATAGAGATCATCCTCACCAAAACTCAGCCATCGATTCATCTTCTATGTGGGTATGCCAAAGTGAGGGTAAAAATGGGGGCCCGAGGAGTCCAACCCCTATCTATATTGGGATTGGGGGACAACAATTTTGGCGTACCCTGATGAATCAATAGCTGATTTTTGGTGAGGATGATCTCCTCACATATAGATCACCCCTACAAAAAATCAACACATTCTAAAATTTCTAACCTCATCAAATTTGGTTTTCAAGTTAACGATAAAATAGACGGTCAATAATTCTTCAACTTGTAAACTGGTCTACAAATATCGGAATGATTTGAATTTTTGTAAGGATGATCACCTCAGTATAGAGATCAACGTCGCCAAAAATCATCCCATTCTAAAACTTTTAATTCATACGTTGGGCTGCGCCAATTTTTTTGTTGTCAAAAATGTTGTCCCCCGATCCTGACTGACATATTTTCAATGCGGAAGTGCATTTTTGTTAATCACTGCTGCCATCTGGGCCCACTGACCACATGAATGTTTATCCCACCACTAGTAGACATTCATACAAAAATCAGCTTGCTTGTTGAGTTTTTAGCCGTTTGTTTTACTACTCAAAATCAGATCACGCATTAAAAAGTACTAAAATCAACTGGTTAGACCTACCAATGGGTGGGCTAAGCAATAGCAGTCCCATCATTTAATATCTGACGCTTCAAGTCAAAATCAACCTAATTGGATGAACCCAACCGTCTTATCAAATTTTTTTGTCTTGCGACACATCTAACGGTGGCTTTCCAACCATAGTTGGTTGCAACATGCCATTTTTAAATTTGACGTAGGGAGGAGGGTGGGGTTTCATCCGGTCCACCCCCACCTTAACCTACACACTGTTGGGTTACTTTTGGACCGTCGATCAAATGGTAAAGAGACAATGGGACCCACAAGTTAAAAAGCTAGAGGCCGAACCGAGCAGCCCTTGATGACCAACCTACTTACATTTCGGAAGTTTTGTCCCCAAAAGAAGAAGAGTAAATGGCCCGAGTTCCCAGTTCCCAGTTCCCACGCAAGATCTTGCACGTTATTCTTTTTTTTAAGGCTTTCTTTTGCTTTACCCCTTACTTTATTGATGCAATTCTCAGACCATGTTTTTAAAATATTTGCGTCTCACCCTTTGACCATGGTCAACATCGTTGACCATAAACGGTATCCGATGGACATCTCAATATTTTTTAAATGACTATAATGACGTTGGGTGAAACACATATTTTAAAAACATTGGTGCGATGCAAATTTCATCAATTAAGGGGGCAAAGCAAAAAATCATTTTTTCTTTTAGATTTTTTTAATTTTTTAGTATTGTGAACTATAAAAGGAACTCACCTTCACAGGTTGTTAAGCATGTTAATGTCCCTCGTCATCATTGACGAGGGAACACAATATGAGCCATGTGGCACACTCTTAGAGGTCTAACCATATTGATGTTGGGCCCATAGCTAGGTGGAGCTACATACCTAATATCAGCTTGATTAATGATTTCAAACCATTGGATCTTTGTACCCTAAATAATGCCAAATTCTACAGATAAAATCTACCCTGGAAAACGAGTCTAGTCCAATGCTTAAAAATTAACAATCAGTTTAATTTTTGGTCTGTAGGTCCACCTACAATTGGGCTAAAAGTAAATGAAGAAAAGTTTTGAGCTTACAATCCTAAAAACAAAAAAAAAAATCCTAAAAATAGAAGAATTTTTTAATTGTCCCCCTTACTTTGTTGATGCAATTTGCATTGCACCCAATGCTAATAAAATATTTGCGTCTCACCCAAGGTCATTATAGTCATTTAAAAAATATTGGGATGTCCATCCGAAGACGGTATATGGTCAATGACGTTGACCATGATCAAATGGTGAGACGCAAATATTTTGAAAACATTGGGTGAGATGCAAATTGCATCAATAAAGTAAGGGGGTAAAGCTAAAAAAGCCCTTTTTTCTAAATCAGGTAGTAGATTTTTGAAGTAGCGAAGCAGTGGCCAATCACATCTGGCGCCACAATCTGCTCTTCAAAAGCAGTTCTGGGTACTTCAACATATCTGGGTTTGTGGCGTGATGTGATTGGCCACTGCTTCAAAATTTAAGGGCGCCATTGGGAGGACATCCGCCCAAGGCTTACAGATTTTTTTTTTATATGGGCATGATCGTCACATGTTCACTTCTTTATAACACGACTTATATCCGGTATAATAAAATGATTTAAGATTACAAATAATAATAATAAAATGATTTAAGGGCGCCATTTAAGGTATACGGCGAACGAGAAAATCTCCTGGAGATATTGGAAAACACTTGAGTGATGTGTTGCTATTTGGCTCAGGTAGATTTTTTTTATTTTTTTTTTTTTGTAGTCTTAAATCATTTTATTACACCGGATATAAGTCGTGTTATAAAGAAGTGAACCTGTGACGATCATGCCCATACAAAAAATAAATAAATTGATTTAAGGGCACGATTTAAGGTATACGGCCCACGAGAAAATCTCCTGTAGATACGGAAAAACACTTGAGTGAGATATGTTGCTATTTGGTTCCGGTAGATGTCTTCCTTCGGTCAAGGCCATTTGATAATCCTAGGGATTCACACATAATAAGTTTAGGAACATCTAATGTTTAGAATCTAGGGATGACGATGTCATGAGGTACGCACCACCAAAATTTTGATTGGGACGCCAAAACTCATGGTTCGAAATCTCGGATCAGTGCTTGAGATAATTCTTCTATGGATGCCTTATTACTCTCTAATCACTTTCTCTTGATATATAGAGTGAACAGTTAATCCTTGAAAATAATAAGTGTTTGAGTCTAAATTAGAAACTTTCATGATTCACAGAACTCTGGTTCACGCAGGTCTAATTGATCGGTCTACTAAGTCTAATTGATTAGATATGCCTGATCTATTGTACACAATGTTCAATCGATTGGATCCAACCGTTAAAGCATTGACTACCGGTCAATCAAAACAATATGCAAAAGAATGTTCTCCAATTGATTGGACAAGTCCCATGGTCAAGAGTCCAATCGATTGGTTTAAATAGATTTTGCACAGTTCTGCCTGTGAGTCAAACACAAGCTCACATGTACTTAAAGCTAACATTAATAAAAAAAAACAGTTAGTCAATTAAGTTTTAAGCCTCTATGTCACTTACCAACCTAATATGTGCGTCTATCAGGAAAAGCCTCAAGTCTTCAAGTGTGACCTTCTTCTAATCTCTTCTATGACATTCTTCTAGTAGCACTGAAGTGTCCAAATCACATTAAAACTTTGACGCCTAATACCTCACACCACATACGGTGGTAACTTACAAATTGGGTTTTCTCAACGAAATTCTGCCAATACTAAAAGTCTTGACTTAACATGTAGGGTGTGAAAGGGGCATGGAGATGTTAGACAGTGATAGGGACAAGGGAGAAGGAGAGATAGGGAGGCTACCAACAGTTTGATTAGTGGTGGAGGTGGAGGAGTCGGTAGCCATGAAATAGGACGGTAGGGGTAAGGAAGAAGTAGGGGGCAACAAGAGAGTCTTCTCATTTGGTGTTGTGTGCACAAGGGGGAGACTAGAGGCTCACCAAAGAACAAAAGAAAAATCTCATTGAAGGAAAGAGAGAACCGTGGAGGAGAGTATTGGATGGAGTGATGGAGTGATCAGGCCGATAAAAACTGACCTAAAATTATTACTTCCCTTTGTAAGTGATCATAATATCTGAAATATAGGGTCGAAACACACCGCACCTAGTATTCATCATTTACGGCAAAGACTATTGGGCTATCTAATCCCATTCACTCTCCTAGCTTTCGTCTCTCAATTGTAAATAAAAAAAAAAAAATCATTTTGGCCTATGTCAACATAAAGACTAAAAGTTAAAGTAGCTTCCAAGATAATTAATAAAAAATAAAAACATTATTAATCGTATAGATGTTTGGCCCATCCCTAGGTGGAGCTACATACGAAAATTCATCCTATTACTAATTTCTAAATTTTGGATAATGGTTAATTTTTAACCGTATATATTGTGCATTATTTGGCCAATGACAAAACTACACCACCGTGATAACGTCCATGGCCCTTGGACCATGTGATCATTACGGTTTTAATAATGGGCTCATCCTCTGAGTACTCGTCTTTTTTAACTCATCCTTTCACTCGTGTCCTTAGCCATGGATTTCACGAATCCAATGGTGGTTTTGCTTTGGCAAAAAAGTGATGCCAGCTCAACATTATCAACCACCGTTGGATTCTTGGAATCCACACCCGAGAACAATAGTGAAAAGACATATGTGCCTGACCCTTAATAATGGGATGGGGGTATATATGTATGGTATATTAATTAACTTTTTGTATTTATTTTTTTTTCATTTTTTTGTATTTTAGCAAACTCGTGGGACAGTCTTAGAGACCACCGACCGTATGGATGTTTGACCCATCCCTATATGG
>JASUTR010000214.1:0-20000 GCA_035048495.1 Euptelea pleiosperma | reverse complement strand
ACGTCAGACTCCTAGTATCTATCTCAAAGACTGACATACATATCCATGCCGTTTTTACATAGCCCAAAACACATCATGACACATATGGCAGTGTCATTCTTTAATTTAATATCGAGGGCTGGTGTGTTCCATTCTCAGTACACTGTTGAGTTAAACACAACCATAGTTGTTTGATTGTCTTTCTATTAAAATCCAATTATATTTGTAAAGTTATTAGATAGCTCTATGGTGTATGGAAATTTATTCTTTTACTTTTAATATATTTCTTTCTATAATTTGATTTAAAAAATCCCTTTGATTTAATATAACTAAAATATTATAGTATGGTACATGTGTTTGGGCGTGTGTACGTTTCACGCATCTCAAAGCGCCATTTCAGACACCTTGTATTTGTGTCATACATCAACACGTGTCTGTGTAATTATTGCATTGTATGTATATATGTTACCTACATACACTAGTGTATGCTACTAACACACTATGCTATGTTAACGATACTGATACTGGGTACTTAATGGATACTCTTAGGATATATTTTTCTCTTTCCCTATTGTATGAGTGGTTATTTCCTTTACTCTTTAGTAGTTTCTTAATTCTTGGATTTTAGATCAGTTTCAGTCATGGCCAAAATCATAATGAGATCCCGAAACTGTAAATTTTGTACGAGGCTTCACTCAAATTTGTTGAAAATTTTAATCATCTGAAATTTGAAATACCTGATACGGAAACAAAATCCCATAGTTTTCGAAATTTCACCAAAATTTAATACCTTGCTTGTTTCGAAATTCTTATTTTGGATGTTAGAAAACAATGAGTCATATTCTTGTTATCGTATCCATATCGGGGTTGTGTGTAGGCATAAAGTGTTCAATTGGTGGTGATAACACATCAGGTTGTCTGTTGATAGTGGTTTCCGTTTCTTTTGTGCTGAAAGGTGAACTGGAGGAAAGCATGGCAGAACTTGAGGAAAGTAGAAGAAAGTTAATTAATCTGAAAATGCAAAAGGACGGTGTATCTGGAGTGCATATTCCAGTTCTGAATGCAATGAATGGGAGCATGTCTACAGAAAAGCCTGCGGATAGAACTATGAGATTACGAGAGTTGAAGGATTCCATTGAGGAGGCCAAGGTATTTTATCCTATTAGGGAACCTGTCTATGGGGAACTGGCATAAGTGCAACTGTTTGTGCTTGCTTGTTTATTAAAAACACAGTTCTAGCCTTCTAGGTTCACATTTTTTTTTTGTTCTATAGGAATATGATTCTGATTGATTAATATCATTGAATGAATCATGCAGGCGATTGCAGACACCCGTCTTTCTGAGCTCCAGGAGGCACAGAGAGAGAATCTGATTCTGTCAAAACAAGTGCAAGATCTTGAGGTTGAGTTCAATCTCAATATGTTGATTGTGGTCTTTCAAAGAGTGTGACATTTGTTCATTTTTATTATAGTTCATATTCTGAAGTGTTTTGCTTGCATTCTTACAGAATGAGCTGAAGGATGACAAATTTGTAGTCTCATCTAGACCATACTCTTTACTAAGTGATCAGCTCCAGCATTGGAATGCTGAATTGGAGCGATACAAAGGATTAACAGATTCCCTACAAGTAAGCTGTATTTTCTTATTTGCAAGTGCTTTGGTATGTGATCATCTCATTAAAAAAAGTTTATATTCAGGCTGACAGGACTTATATCCTGCGAAGGGAGAAGGAGCTGAGTGTAAAAGCAGAGTCAGCAGATGCTGCAAGGAGTGCTAGTAGCAATGCCGAGGCTAGAATACAAGAGCTAGAGCATCAGCTGCAGAAATGTGTTATTGAAAGAAATGAGGTTGAAATTAAATTGGAAGAAGCAGAACAGGATTCAGGTGAAAGTGGGAGTATTTTTCTTGTAATTTTTAATCACCTGTGTACTTATAGTAAGTGACTAGTGTCTGAAGGTGCTAGCTGCTTCAGGGAGAAAAGACATTAAAGCAGAGTTCCGAGTAATGGCTTCAGCTTTGTCTAAAGAAATGGAAATGATGGAAGCTCAGTTGAGTCGGTGTAAGGAGACAGCTTGTGAAGCCCTCTCCTTCCGTGAAGAAGCCCATTCTCTGAAAGCTCTATTAAGTAGAAAGGTTGTGACTGATCCTACATTATTATGCTCTTTGTTTCTTTAATCATGTTTTCACTGGACTATAATCCCTATTGCAGCCGTTTTGTTTTCCTTTCCATATTGTTTTTGCTTCTTATATGTTTCAATTAAAATGGTGTAGGATGGATATAGTCTGAGTTTGAAGATACCAATTTTGCAAAGAAAAACTCTTTCACAAGATTAGAAGACTTAAAGTAGTCTCTTCTGAGTTCTCTGTACTTAGTTTTAACCAAGCCTTTGCATAAGTTAGATTAGGACCAATCCTCAGTTGATAAAGAATCAGTGTTCAACGGAGAAACAGATCAACAAGTGGTCTTAGTAACAGAAAAGAAGAAGAAAGGAGAAGATGTAAATTGTCTATTGAAGAGATTGTAGTAAGAGAGTGGTTTGCATTCTGGTTCTCTCATTTTCTTCCGTTCTGTTTTGTCCTTTCAGATGGCCTGGCCTTATTCTTTTATGGGTTTGGGCTTGCTTTCTAGATGGACTTGAGTTCTCTGTGAGAATTTCTATCTTTTTTCTCATGTTTCTGGTAACTTAGAACCCACTTCCTTCCTGTCCCATGCAACTATGTGACAGTGTGTTAGTAAATGCAAAGTTTGCCTCGAGCACCTTTGTGATCACTCCCTAAACATGCACGTGTGTGCCCACTTGGTGCAGAGCACCCCGTCACACTGAATCACATGTGAGAGTACACATGATCAATTGAATAGGTGAAAGAGGAATTTATATCCCCCACTCCCCCACTCCCCCACTCCAACTCTTTCGTAGGCAATGTGGGACTAACCAAAATAGTGAAATATAGCAGTTTTAGCTAAAATTAGAGGGAAACGTAAAAGAAAGCTAGCTTATCCATTAAAAGGTTAAACTAGAAAAAGGCGTTGGTTCACAATTTCTTTTCAGCAAAATTTGAAAGTCTTTAAACATTGTGCAAATTATTGGACTGGTTATCAAGTTATAATTCTGTGTTGACTGCTAGAACACAACTATGATGTTCTTATTCATCTCTAATGCATAATTTCATGTCCTCTGAGCTATACAAATTCTTTTGTTGGTGGTAGATGAGCGAACATAGGAGTCTTGGCGATAAATGTGCTGAGCAGATGGCGGAGATCAAATCTCTTAAAGCATTGGTATGTTCATGGACCGTGTGCGTCTTAATCCTGCACATGTTTGTTTCTTATTCACAAGTCGCATTATTCTTTCTTTGCACATCTTCAATGGGAAGAATTTTTAATGTTTCTATTTGTACTTTAAGGACTTGTACTTATAAATGAGCCAATATATACTAACTGAAGAGGATAAATGTTGCAGATTGAGAAATTGCAGAAGGAAAAACAAGAACTGCAGATCTTCTTAGAAATGCATGGACGTTTTGACAGCAGGTACATAATTAAGAGGATTTTATCTATACAAGGTCATACGTGTTGATGTAGCATAGTGGCATCGAAGTTTTCTGCTGTCATTAAAAAGCTGATATGTTTGCCTTCTTCATTGTTCCTCCATGCTTGAAAAGTTTCCAGGATGATGACACACACTTTTATAATTCACCATTTCCAAATACTTTTATATTTCTGGCTTTTGTGAATAAAAGGAGAAAGTTATCATACTGACAAACATAACAATACTTCCAAGAGGATTGTCTATAATCTTCTTTTATACCCATAGAGAAGCTAATGACCTAGCTACACTTTGTCTAAGAGTTGTGTACATAGACTTTTTGCATAGGGAGCTCTCTGCCTTAATTTTGTACTTAATAAGATTCTTTATTACTTTTCAAAAACATTTCAATCTTTCTTTTTTCATTTGAAAAAAAAGTCAAAAATACTATAAAACCTACTTTTAGGATCAACTTTAAACTTCAAATCTCTTATAGGCATGGTTCAAAGTCTTGATCTCGAGGTCAAGATCATCAGGGCCGAGACTGACTTGAATCAGATGATCCAGGCCTGAATCATGGAGAGGAGCAAATGGAACATATATTTTTTCAAGTTTTTGGGGCTATTTCTGCCTAGACAACAAAGACACATCCAAGTCATCATCGTCAACTCGAGACAAATCCCAGTAAACCTGAAACAAGTCTAATTCATTGTGATACAAATGATTCAAATACAAACAAGACACATCCGAGTCAACTAGAGACAAATCTGATCCATTATGAATTCTAATTCACAGTTGGATCATAACCTCGTCCCTTTCAAGACTGAGATGACCCGGGCAAGTCAACTTAGTCCCATCTGAGAAGTAAAATCAGGCTTCCGCTCTTCCCTTTAATCATTGATGCCAATTATCTTTCACTCCCTCTTGGACGTTCTTAGCGTTAATGTTGGTGTAGTAAGGATTGGTTTAACGTTAATGATGGAGTAGTAAGGATTGGTTTAGTGTTAAATATTTTCTTGTCTTTTGCGGGGTTGCATATGTGCAACTGCATTAAGGAGTTGCTTGTTAGCATTCCTCTAGTTATTTATATAAATTAATTGGTCACATTGTTTGCAACTTTCACTGTTATGTTTATTTTTATTAATTTTATTGATGTTTATCCCAATGATATGGGGTTGGTTGCACGAATCCTGTTCCTCCATTCAATCTTGTCTAAAGGCATCACTTCCGTTAAGGTAAGTTTCTTAAAATCTCATCTCAAAACTCTCTCCACGTCCATTTTGGCCTTCCCCTTCCCCTTTTAGACCCTTCACTTTCATATTCCTCCTCATTGGTGTTGTCATTGGTCTTAGTTGTACATGACCAAATCATCTCAATCGACTTTCCCTCATTTTGCCACTTATTGAGGCTGCTCCTATATTTTCACGAATGCGTTCAATTTTAATTTTGTATTTTCTTGTCTTACCACACATCCATCTCAACATCCTCATCTCGTTTACACTCATTTCATGAACATGTTTTTTGATTGCTCGACATTCTGCTCCATAAAGCATCGTCTGTCTTATTATTGTTTAATAAAATTTTTTTTAGTCTGATTGGAACATGTTGATCACATAGCACTTCAAAAGCACATCTCCACTTTAGCCACCTCGCTTTAATTCTATGGGCAACGTCCTCCTCAATCTCTCTTTTCTCATGAATAATTGAAGCAAGGTAATGAAATTGATCACTTTGAGGTATCTATTGGTTGCAATTTTGATTGGTGGATCATATCTACGTACATCCTACTAAAATTGCATTCAATATATATCACATGGAGAATTTTTTGTGAGGATAATTTGTTCACCATGGAGATCATCCTCACAATCTCCTCACCATGGAGATTATCCTAAAAAAAATCAGCCGATCTTTGAAATTTCTAACCCTATTAGAACTCAAAAGCGCACTTAAAGTTAATGGTGTAATGGATAGTCTAGAATAGGGATGCAACTTGGGTGGGTTGGGTTGGGTCGGGCTTGGGGTGAACCCAAGCCCAACCTGATCTTCAAGGCTGTGAGCCCAACCCAACAAGACAAATAATATTTGATTTTCAAATTTTTATTTTCTGATGGGACCTTTTGTGTAAGAGGGATGGACCTTAGGGGTTTTCCCTAGGGCCTCTGTTTCTTATCTAGGTGCTTGGCAAGTGTAGGTCACCTCAATCTTTCTTGCCGCTCCCTTGTATTTATTGCCTTTGCTTTTAATCTATTTATACTTATTAAATTTTGTTTTTGTTTTTGAATATATGAACTCAAAACAATGCAAATAAGCAAATGTCTAAAAACAAATAAAAAATTATGAAGAAAACAAAACTACACACCATCCACTCTTAAAAGATAAGAAAAACATAGAATAGAGTAGAGTGTGAAGAACCACATTTATTCAATCAATGGAACAAGTGCCACTAGACTTCATTAGAAATTCAGTCAAAATGAAATCTAGATTCGTCAGATCTTCCTTTCACACCCACATGATCTTATACCTTTTAGGTGGGTTCTGTCTCTTCGCTATTTGTATAGGCGGTGAGGGAGAAATGATCCTTATCTTTTTATTTCTCCTTCTCCTATACTGAGCCTTCTGAGTTTGGGTGCCTTTGAGTTTCATAAGTTTAACAATTTCTCTACTCAATATATCAGACTATTGATGTAAGGCTTTCATCTTTTGGAATAGATTGTCCTTGCTCCTTAAAAGTTTCTTCTTGGGAAGACCCTGGTAGTCTCTCCTTCTTTGGAGGTAATTCTTGGTAATGTGACCTTTACTCATATAGTAATTACAAGCATGTATGTTCTTGGAAGGTTTGGGTAGGTCAACATTGGATGCAAGAGTAACAGTGGCTTTAACAAATTTAGTTCCCGAAGATGATGGGTTACTAGCAGAATGCACATAACTTAATTTTGTTGAGCTTCTGTGTGCTCTTAGAGAAATAAGACAAATCTTTTTTTAAATTAACAAGTTGATTTTCAAGAGACTTCCCAGCATCCATTCAAGTTTGGAACTCGCATTCCAAGAACTTGTTTCTGTCTTGAAGATCTCATCTCTTCTCTAATCTGACCAACCAACACAAACAATTCTTCAGTGTCTAGTCTAAAGGCAACATTTTCAGATTCAAGAACTTCAATTTTTTTTAGTTAAATTATTATTTGTCTTTATTAGCATGTGACTTTCATTATACAATGCCTGATATGCAGCTTGGATATCATCAATGTCCTCACTATTAGAGTCACTACGACTCTGTGTCAGCTGGTCACAATCGAGTCAGATCGAATATATATCCGTGATATATTGTTTCTGGTTCGTTTGTTATAATCTAAACAAGATGCGGAATAAATATAATCAAACAACTACATACAATTTTATCGTGGAAACTAGGAAACGTTTCTCAAAGAAAAACCACGGGACTACATCCAAACATCAAAGTATCACTAATAAAAAGTTACGGGTTACAGAGGTTACCTATGCAGCATCGTTTCCTGCAGCATACAACCCACGGCCAACTGCCGGTGCGTCCACGTCCTCTCGCTACCACGTTTCGAGTCTACGAGGGCCCTTCTGATCACGATCCTCTTAACGCTGTTCAGTTTGGTACACCCCAAGCCTATCCTTCGATCGATACACCCTGATCTTATTTACTCTCCGGTCTAGCCCCAGAAGTGAATGATTCGGTGCACTCTGACTCCTCAAACACGACTCAATAAGGTATGAGTCACTCGTGGTACTCTCTGGCTTACTAGGTTGGATTCTAAAGGTTAACCGAGACAGAGGTTCGATCAAGCTTATGGTGAAGTGAAAACATCAAGCAATGATCATGCAGAGGAAAAACTTAAATGTGATAAATGACTAATTTGGGTTTTTCTCTCTAGAGGCTCGGTTCTAAAAAATGAATGGTAGTGAAGTTCTTTGAAGCTTTAAGAGGCTCTGCTCAGTGAATGTGTATCTAATAATAGCTAGGAGATGGCTTTATATAGTGAGAGCTAAGAGCCTCAGGTAAGCAAGAGGTGGGGGAGTGGAGAACTTAAATTTCGGATCTGAAAGATTGTTTCCTTCATCAGTCCAGTCGATTGGGTCTCAGGGTCCAGTCGATTGGACTTCTCGAAAGTTCGGAGCACAAGGTCCAATCGATTGGATATTGTACTGGCCAATCCAATCGATTGGACTTCCCCAAGTTCAGTTTTTAAATGGCTCTAAGGCCCTAAACTGAAGTCTTGCTTCGTGACTCAGATTTTTGGCAAATTGATTAATTAATTCTCATGTATCTATGGCCACTAAGTCACTTACCATCCTAATGAGTCGGTACGTTTATAAACGGACAAACAACGATTCTATAGATGAATCAATCTTCAATCTTCCGAGTCTTCAGTCTTCGTCTTTTAGTTTTCAGGCAATCAATGAGTGATGCATACCACGACATACTCAATGCCTCACTAACACACGTAGGATCGGTTGCAAAGTGTTTTATGTCACACAGAATTATGCCAAACAGAACATGAATATATTCCTTAAAGATTCATCTTTGCGTGGGTCCCACATAGGTGTGTCAATATAAGGCATGTCAAAATAACCTGACCAATATAAGCCCATGACTTCAATGTTCTTGGAAAACAATAAAGATTCATGTTCTTCATTTGGTAAAATAAACATGGCCAATCAATAAATAGTCTTTTCATTCAACAATGCACCTCTTTGATTGGCCACAGTTAAAAAGTCATGCTGATGGTCTATGTTAAGTTCTTAACCATCTATTCAAGAGCTAAAACATTAGAAGACTTGCACATCTAAAAAGATAATGATTTTTATGTTCCTTAAATAGAAAGCCAATACATTAGGCAGTTAGAGAATCTTAGGGTTGCTTTATCTACGTGACTATTGAGCTACCTCCCATCCAATAGGTAACCCTTTGTAAGATACACATATCGGTGTTCAACATAGATATGAGGTGTCTAACGTAGTGTCTTTGAGAAGCACATAACACAGTTATATTCAAACACATGTATTATAAATATTACATTTTAGCTATATGCAAATCAGATTTTTTTTTCAAATAAAAAGAAGGAAAGAAATATATGAAAAATACAGCAAAAAACATTTCCTCACACCATAGAGCTATTTAACACTATGATTCCCAGATACTTGTATATGACCGAAGTACTTGTATCGACAGGATACACATGGATACCGATGTATACTTCATATATTTATTTATAAAAAAGTCGCAAAAAGTAGTACATTAATATTAACATCAGTTTAAATAATTTTCCTACAGTATTAATCTTATAAATACAAAATAAAATATTTTATAGCACTTATTTGATTACCATACATCTTTTTATTGTACATTTACACACGTTTATATATCTATGTGTGTACCATTTATAACATTGTATTTGGAAGTATACATGCCATAAATTTTAGAAAATGGGTAGGATTCCCGTATCCGTATCCATGTCCCTGATTTTGGGTAGGATGCTACATAGTATACATCCTTCCCATAACTGTGTCCATATCACGTATCCGCATCTGGGCATCATACATTAATAACTTAATAAATATATGTAGATTTATAAAAGGAATTTTTTTAAACAACTTTAGTTTTGCTTAAAAAGTTTTAGTGCATGGAGGATGAAATACATCAGATAAAATACTTCTTTTAGTAAAAATCATTAAAAATAAAGGGTGACACTGCCATATTTATCAGGATTGTCATGATGTGTTGTCATGTGTATATGTGTTGATGCATGCTGGCACGACAATAAATCATAAGAGTGCCGTGTCGTTACTTAAGGTGACCCCCAGATTGAACTGTTTGGGTCAATTAATAGGTGTTTGGGCATAGTTATTTTTCTTCAAATTCATAATCTTGCCCGATGTCGTTATGTTACATAACTGTCTCACTATGTTGCATAGCATCCCTATATGTGATGATCTTTCCACTGTGAATTACAGAGATGTGGTGGAAATCAAAGAATCAGAACGCAGAGCTCGAGTGCAAGCTGAAGTCTTAAGAAATGCTTTAGATGAACATAGTCTAGAACTACGAGTTAAAGCTGCTAATGAAGCTGAGGCAGCCTGCCAACAAAGGCTTTCTGCTGCTGAAGCAGAAATAGCTGATTTAAGAGCCAAATTGGATGCTTCTGAGAGGTCAGATCTCTGATTCTTCTTCTTTCTTTTGAGAACTTGCATGATTGCATAGAGGTTGATTCTTTCGTGGCAATAAATTTGATAATTGACAAATAAGCAAATATGTGCACAATATACAATGGAAGTTGTTTTTCCCCAATTCCCATGATTGTGGACTGTACGAACTATTTAAATGGGATGAAAATCCGAGGGCTAACTTCTTAAAGTTTTGTTTGTGTGCTGCTGTTTATGCTCTAAGTACTATTGCATTGTTATTATTTTGGATAACCATTCATGAGTGCAGCATTTGGTATCATAATCTTTAATATTTAGTGGGTCATTTCTTTAAGACCAGTGTTACTTGGACATGTCAAATGGGTATCAAGTGTTGACTTATCCTAAAGTGACCGTGGCGAACACCAAAGATTCAAACACAGGGATCCTTCCATATAATTGATATTAGAAATATGATCGGAAGAATAATTTAAAACTATCAAAGTCAGAATGGTTGTTCGAAGAAAAATTATCAATTTAGTTCCAACCAAGATCAACTAGCATTAGATAGAAACTTACAACAATCAATTACATTAAGCTTTGGCCCCGTGCAATACCTATCTCCAAGAATTATATTCTACATGAATATCGTTATTGTACCTTCGGTGCTCATGAGAAATATACATTACAATACCATAGCCGATAAAAGGAGATAGAAAAACAAGATTTGTAGTTCTCTGATATGTGTATTGGTGCCTATTTAAAAATAAATAATCAAAATAAATGGACAAATAAAAGGAAACCCAGAGAGAAAATCTATTAAATTAGAAAACAAAAAGTACCTAATAAGTATTTATGTGGCTTACCACTTGTGCTTGACATGTTAAGATAGGTTGCAGACATTCAAAACCCTGTTTTTTAAGTGCCCATAAATGACATTAAGTGTGTTAGAGAGGACACTTATTTGTTTGTTTAATCTTTTATCTCCAACTGACCATTTTTCGACATGTTATCTGGTAGTTCCAGTAAGCTTGGACTTCCACATGTGCTCTTTCCCTAGCTTTGGCACCCAATGCGAATCAAGCCTTCCCCCCATAGGCACCAACCAAAATATCCTCCCCAAGTGGCTTCATATTGCACTTACCATGTCATTGAACCACAGCATTGATGGTATCCTCTGTAACAAGGACATGACTCTTTTAGGGGTTTTTGACGTGTCGGACAAGTTGACACCTGAACATGTGTGTCTACACATCTGACACATACAACAGTCACCTTTTATTTACATGATTTCTTAAAAGACAGCTGGTGTGTTCCATCCACCGTTCAGTACTTTGTCAAGTTGTTAAACATAGCTATAGTTTTTTTTTGTAGTCTTCCCACTTTTAAATCTACGTATATTTATTATGTTATTGGATAGGTCCATTGTGTATAGGAATATTTTCTTTTACTTTTTATGTATCTTTCCTTATTTTTGTTAAAAAAACTTTTGATTTAAAATTTAACTAAAATTTATATTATTATACATGTGTACGGATGTGTCTGCGTGTCAGCCTTCTTAAAGGCACCATGTCAGACATCTCGTACACCGACACACTTGTCTGTGCCCTTGTTTCATAGATATCACACTACTCCCTGGCCTGTGACAGACCAAGTGGATGTTTTTCTTTCTTTCTTCCCACATGAAAAGATGAAAAAGGGGCAGGACATTAGTATTTGGGTTTTCTTATTCTTTTTTCCATTTCAAAATCCAATTTTTGTATTTAAGAGTCATAATTTTCAGATTTTCACATCAAGATTTTGACTATGCACATTATAAGAACTAGTTATCTTTATTGAGTTGTGATCTGGGTTGGGATTCCCAATTTAGAGTTGTAGGTTTGTGCGTCTCTATTTCCAGTCTGAGTATTGAGTTCAACTTAGTTAAACCACCAACACAGTTAGACTATGATGAAGAGATGATGGAAAAATCATCTCAATGAAGAACCCTTGTAACAATGGCGAAACGATTTTTTTTTCATGAAGTTGATATTCTGTTTTCAGTTTGAGTATTAAACCTTAAAATCTACAAGCAAGGTTTCATCTCTCTTACTGTTTCTATTTTATAAGGCATGTTTGAAGCTCCGTTTCACTCTCAAAACCCCATAAGCGGGTTTATCAATTTAGCTGGGGATTTGTAGTTATTTGAACGGGATTTCTTTGTAAAGATGTTGTGTTTGGTAGCGGTCTCAAGTTACACCGTGATCACTTCCCATCTGTTTGTTGGTATGATCAACTCTTCAGTTGTGGGTTGTTTTCTGAGAATAGAATTGTTTTGGTTCCAGCGTAGTTGGTAGAGAAATAAGATTTCAGCAAGTAGGTATTATGTTTGTTTGGTTTAGGACATGGTACTGAATTTTGACATATTCCGGTTGAAATGATAAGCCCTGATACTAATGTGGGAGGTACTATTGTTTTTGCCAGATTTTGCATGAAATATTTCGGTCATATAGACATATTTCGGGGCATTCCTATATTTTGACTGAATATTCTGACCGTGAGTTTTGAAAAAAAAAAACACATTGAGCCACTTCTTCAATTGATTGGGAACAAATGTGGTTCCAACATAGTTTTAAAAATTGACAAGTCTGACTTGAAACTCGGCCGAGTCAAATTGACGGCTGGATTTCAAGTAGACTTGGCCTACTAGCTCAATCAGTAGCTACTCATTGAGTCAACTACTCCAAAACTCGGAGGAATTAACTCACTCCACTCAACTTGCTATTAAAAAGTACTGGTTTTCGTATTCGTTTTTTAGTGTATTTTTGTCAATGGACGAGATAGTTTAAATACATTTTTCGTTCTCTACCTTTAATATTTAATAATTAATCTATATATATATATATATATGTATATATATTATTTTGAATGACTTGCGAGTCATAGGGTCAACTCAACCCGATTTGCTTTTGAGTGAGTTGAGTTTTCGGGTTTTAATACACTGGTTTCAATCAGTGATAGGATTTGAACAATTGTGGTTTGAACATCCTTCTTTGATTCCAGTGTTACATTAAGCTGGTTCCACACTAACTTGTTCTAATTCACCCTCAATTCACTCTTCTATCAAATCTCTTCAACCAGTTTAAAAGCTTGGATCAGAAAAGTGTTTATTAGATTTGAGGTGCTCATGGGAGGCTAGCTGGTATTCATATCTTGAATCCTGTCTGTCCAGCTTTCCCTTCAGTCTTGAAACAACTTGCCCAGGATCGAGTTGATGATCAGCAACATTTGAGAGTGTCTTTGAAGTTGGGTGCAGCTACCGTGTGTGATGGAAGATGAGTTACTATTAGACGAGAGTTCTAGGGCGCTTGAATATCTCCAGGAACAGTGTTGCCAATGTTCAGGGGAAAATTGGGAAATGATTCTTATCGTTCAACATCTTGATGGTCGTATATCCTTGGTGCATGTCAGTGGGTGATGCTGGGTGGTTTGAGTTACCGTGCTAGTCCGATGGGGAGGACTACCATGCCAGGTTTGCAAGTTACTGTTAGGATAAATATATGGAATGCACTGTGGTGCAATTGAGATGACCTTCATGGGAAGGCGGAGTATACTTCCGGGAGTGGAGGCACGGTTTGGGTCCTAGCCTAGGTGTGTTCTGAGTGAAGGGAGGGATGTCGAGGAACTAAGGCGCAGTATGGTTGGACAGTGGAACAATATTCATGGTGAATACAGTGATTTCAAGATTAATCAAAGGGACGCGCAGTGGTGCTATTGAGAAGAACCTTCAGAGGGATGAAGGTAGGGATTGCTTCCGAAGTGTGGAAGTGAGCTTCGTTGTTCAAGCCAGTATGTTCAAGAGAAGGCAAGTGTGTAGAAGAAGTGAAGTACCATGGGGTTGACCAAGTGAAGAGGGTTCGTGGTGAAGACAGTGATGTCGAGGTACCGGAACACGGGTTGGTAAACAAGGAAGAATGGCAAGACCCCTTGTGATAATGGGATAGGCCAGAGATAAACCAGTTGCTTACTCAGGGTGAAGACAGTGGCAGTGTTCAGGTATTAGAGGAGCTAATTAATGAAGAGGCATGTTGGGAGCTTGAGTGGGGGAGTCCATTCGAGTCATTAGTATAGAAGAGGAAAATACAGTGGTATGTTGTAAGCAGAGAATGCTCAGGGTGAAGACAAGCATGTCAAGGCATTATAGCATGGTTTGAGGATACATGTGATATGGAAGGACCCTTCCGTAGTGGTGGGTCATGTTGGAGCTAAATGTTGATGCTTTCTCATGGTGAACACACAGTGGCACTGTTCAGGTACTGGAGGAGCAAATTGATAGTAGTGTGCTGAGAGCTTGAGTGGGAGAGTCCATCAAGTCAGTGACACAAAAGTGGATTGGTACATGGTACAATGCTCGTGATGTTCTGGTAGGTGTGGCGAACTGAAGACACTGAGGTGTTGGGGTTCGAGTCATGCCATAGTAGTGATACACTGTTTGTTCGAGGTATTGGTGAGCTGCTTTGAGATGCTACATGGGGTGAAGAACGGTGTTAGACATCCAATGATGAAGTTCTAAAGAGAGTCCTTAGTAGAGGCATTGCAATGACGCACAATGGGTTTGAGGTACTAGTGGGGCAGCTTTGAGATGGTGGGCCGCTCGGAGATGTTACACGTAGTGAAGAATAGTGCTAGATTGATGGAGACAAAGTTCATCAGGAGTCCTCAATGGAGTAGTAGTTATGGAGAAGTCCTTAGAGGAAGCACAGTGATTTGTGGTTTCGAGCAACGGTAGGGCTGTTGGCCGATCTACATTAGGGATGTGTTGGAATTTGTAACTTGGGTCGATGTGCTTCGGAACAGGTATGTTCGAGTCAAGAATACTTGGGGCGAGCAAGCTAGAAGAGGAAGTTCATGTTCTGAGAAACCTCAGTGGAGGTAGGGCGTTGTTTAGGAACATAGTGGGTTGGTAAGCCACACGTTGTGGGGTGTCCTGTGGTTTTGAGAAGAGGAAGATTGGGGTCGTAACGGATTTCGACGCCCATTTTGACTTGTGAGTCACGCTTGGTGAAAGTGAAGTGTACATTGATCATGTGGATTGTTTGAGTAGGGTTCAGATTCGGGGGACGAAGGACAGTTTTTCGGAATGCATGCAGAACTTTAAAGAATATTGGGTACCTGGAGGATGGAAGATCCTTAGGTTAGCACAGAGGTGCAGTGGAGACCATGGTGGTCGATGGGAGAAGGCGTGGTGCAGAGTTTCCATGGCCAAGTTCAATGAGGTACTGGGAGAAGTTTTGGGGAAGAGCTCGGCAAGCAACAGGGTTGTTGCGAAGTTCGGGTATGCAGTGTGTTGAAGGCCGTCAGATGGGAGTGTCTGATCAGTTATGGTGGAGTGCATATATGAGCTGATTATCTATTTCGACTTTGAATTGATGAGGACGTAGACCATTTGAGTGGGGGAGAATGTCATGGCATGTTCCAATTCGGATGATGCACAAGAATGCCAAGAGATGGGTATGGGTGCTTTGAGATGTTCGAGTCGTGCCAGGAGATGTACGAGCATGACCGTATTGTGCCGGGCGAAGTACTGGAATGTATGGGCATGGCTAGGAGGATTAGGCAAGGTGCCTGAGTCATGATGAGGTTTTTGGGTTTGGAAACTTCACACGGGACTCGAGGATCTAGAATACGTATCGCGAGGATAGTGGATGCAGATCTCGAGGAATGCGAAAATTGAGGAGTACGCTTGGGCTCAACTTTTGATGTTTCATTTTCAATGCCCATTTTGAGCCCGTTATATTCTTTAGGGAAGGGGTGTGTCTTGACCTTCCTCATGGCCAAGCTGGCCATTAACTGGGACATCCCTGGAGTGATCTAGGGCCAGGCTTAGGCATCCTAGAGGGGGTGATCTAAGTTTCCCTTGACATCGGACATGTCTTGGGACAGTATTGGGCACGGGGTGCTAGCACTGTGGGCCCGCCCGATCGGTCTGGAGGTTTATGCTATTGTGCCCTCTCGCTAGGTGCTATGGATGACTCTTGGGTCGTGAGGATGGATTGAGCTATCCCTTGCGATGGACTGCTCGGGTGTGCTTGAGATGTGCTTGAGATTGGTGCTCGGTGCTCCTAGGCTGAGTTACCTTGGTTGCGTGGCGTGATCGACACAATGGGGTGACATTGTGTGAGGATGGGACGATGCTTAGTTGAATGACCGATTGAGTATCTATGATGCGCTTCGTGAGGATGGTTGCCAGGTTACCTTGGGTGGTGACCTTGAGTTGTGCTGCAGGGCCGAACAAGCCTGTGGTACGTGCGTGTGAGGAGCTTGAATGATTCCTTGCCTGTTCGAGGTAATGCTTGGATGACTTTGTATGTGGCTTGATAGGATTGAGCATGGATGAGATGGCTGACTAGTCAGGTGTTCATGGAACCTTGATGAGTGTGGGAACCCTATGAGCAGGATGAGAGTCAGGTGTGATTCTATGAAGGAACTTGTAGGCCAGTTAGGCAATGCTTGGCATTTGGGACTCGGGATGAGTCGTACTTTTGTTAGGCATAAGTATGAGGTGATCAGGGTCGGATGAGTACTCGGATAGTGGTAAGGCTGCCTCTGACTGGGTGGTGGTTGGAGCACCGCATGGTTATTCCACGACGTGAAAAATGTGGCCTTGACAACAGGCTACTTCGTCATCGCCATTAGCCCCGACCACTATTACTTGCCTACTTGGGGCTAATGGCGATGATGAAGTAGTCAGATCACTACCAGCTTAACTTCACAGATTAACCATTATGTTATTATTATTATTATTTTTTGTATTCTTAATTTATGTTGTGAGTCATTATGCTAAATTATGAACTAGCTTGTTCTAACTAGAACACACTCTATGTACATATCTGGTGAGATTTGAACCTACAATTTTTTTGACAAGACGCCCGAGTCCTAAACCAATTGTGTTACAACTGTTTAAGGTAGAAAAAGTTAATTATTAATGTGTATTTTAGGTAGAAGAAGTTAACTAACATATGTTTTATATCAAAATAGAGTATGTATATTGAGTACTTGGAATGTAGGCTTACAAGATAAGCGTTGGTTCAACTCGATAGCATTGTAAGTCACTCTTTTTACCCTAAATCAATCATATGATGTAGGTTTTAATGAAATTTATTACAAGCTCAAGCCCTTGGGTTTTGATATCAGATAATGTGTATTTGTGTGGTAGGTTCGCGATGAGTGTCAAAAGAAAAAAGGGAAGGATTGGATATTTCCTACTTGTTTAAGAGTCCTGTGGAAATCTCACAACAGTTTTTGCAAATTTTTGTGCTTGAGATTGACTTGGTACCTACTTTCCCAACTACGAAATAGATATTGGGCTGAGGTTTTGTCACATGTATAAGTTAAGTATTTATGTATCAGTTAGAAAAAAGTATAGTTGCCCATAATATATTAGATCTGAGTGGCTAAAGCAGAGTACTTCTGGATTGTTATGTGACTGACAAATACCGATTAAAAAGGAAAATTTACAAGATAATGTATCAATGATAAAAATAGTTTTTCTTTGTTGAGCAGAATGTTAGGTAATCAAGAAACAACTTATTCATATAATTAGTGTAGCAGAGATGAAGATGTTGAGATGTATGAGGGGAAAGCCTAGGAAAGATAAAATAAGAAATATCTGAGGGAATCTACGAGTAGCCCCAGTAGGAGAAACATAAAGGAAAGTTGATTGAGATGGATTCGGGATGTACAATGATAGCCATGATGGCACCAGTGTGAAGAACACTTTGGTGGTTTGAGGATCTAAAAGGTGAGAGGAAGGCCAAAAATGACTTGGAATTGGATTGAGATAGTATGAAAAGATCGAAAGACACATGGATTGACAGAAGATATGTCTAGAAAGAATTGGATGGTGAAAATGATTCTTGTTGCCAACCCCAAATTGTTGGATAAGGCATTGGTGGTGATGGTGACGATGATTAATTTTCTGCACATAGTATTATGTAGACACTACCATTGCTGTCAATGTTGTAGCACGAAGATCCCTGCTAGTGCACCTGAGGAATGGATCACACTGACATGATGTATTGTATAGAATTTGATCAGTTATAATTCTTTTTTGGTTATAGTGTCCTTATAACCATTTGCCATTTGCCATCTGCAGAGATGTGATGGAGCTTAGAGAGGCCATCAAAATTAAAGATGAGGAAGCGGATGCTTATATTTCTGAAATTGAGGTGTCCAAATGATCTTAAGCTGCAGTTTTGGTAGTCAATTTTCTAATTTAATTTTCTTCTTAATTTTCTTTTTTGTTTTTGCAGACCATCGGTCAAGCGTATGAAGATATGCAGACTCAGAACCAACATTTGCTGCAGCAGGTTGCTGACAGAGATGATTACAATATCAAGGTTTGTCTCTTGATTCCATGCCATTTGTTAATTTAATTCACTAGTGGACTTGGATGCTTCCTGATTGTTGTGGGTTGTATACTGCAGCTGGTTTCTGAGAGTGTGAAACAAAAGCAGGCACAGAGCTTTCTTCTTTCTGAGAAGCAGGCACTAGCCAAGCAACTCCAGCAAGTTAATACATCACTGGAATCCTTAAAACTGAAGATCGCCCGGAGCGAGGATCAGGTACAGTTCCTTCTTAGTTTACAACCAGCATTGCCATTTGTTCTTTTTCAACCATAAGTTGGGTTTGGCAGATGAAAGCCTATCTGACTGAAGCCGGAAAAGCTTCTATGGAAACCAGACGCCTTTCCATCAACATGGATAGTGCAAAATGGGAACTGGCAGATGCCGAGAAAGAGGTGAAGTTGCTAAGGGCCGCTGTTGCTTCCTCCGAGAAGGAATTTGAGCAGAACCAGCGGAAGATGGCTGAGATCAAAATTGAACTGGAGAGTGAAAGGTGTGTGGTCTGCTTGGATTTATTTGGGTTCTAGGTGCAATGTTTTACCTTGGACCTTTTGATTTTATATTTATGCATCTTACAACCATAGCTTAATGCATATATAATCCAAGACCCTAGAAGATATAATTAACCTTAAGCGCAACCAAGCTTTGGGATGTTAAGTGTGCGCATGTTTTGCAAGAGGGAGGCGTGCAGAATGTGAACCAATTGGGCTTAAGCTGTTAGGATCTGTCTTTTTTTAATTGATTGTGGAGCAGGTAGCTCTTATGCTTCTGGCTCTTTGTGTAAGCTGAATGTATTTCTAAATAAGAGGAATTATTCTAAACCAGAGCTGAGAAGAAGAGGTTCGAGGAAGAGCTCGTGGAACTAAATACAAAGGTTGCTGAGATGAGTTCAGAAAGTGAGGAGGCTGCAATTCAGAAGCTCCAAGATGAGATTAAGGAATGCAAGGCGATACTCAAGTGCAGTGTATGTTTTGACCGGCCAAAGGAGGTATGATTTGTGGATTTGCTCACCTCTATACATTTATATGCACACCATGCATGCATACATACAATTATCCAAATATGCGGACATGCTTGATATGCAAGCATACATACATCCCACACTGAACAACTGCTAATTATTTTGATATCTATTTGAACCAATATGCATATCCCATATAGAAGTATCTAGTTAGAACAAGTCAGTCGCCTGACTCATGAAACTGCTTCATGGTTTTCTGTTGTGGATGTTACCAATGGACTCGGTTTCTCTTTATCTTTTGTAGGTTGTAATTACCAAGTGCTACCACCTGTTCTGCAATCCGTGCATCCAAAGGAATCTAGAAATCCGCCACAGGAAGTGCCCTGGGTGTGGAACTGCATTCGGACAAAATGACGTTCGGTTTGTGAATATCTGAGTTCTCCATCCTTTCTTTACATATGCTAGTCTTTTTCTAAATCTATTAATTTTAAAATCCGTAAGGGTTATACTTGTCATGCGCAGTATATAATGGCAATAAATAAATATAAAGAACTTTTCTATATTGATCATGCCTTTGGTTGCTCTGTGGTCTTTGGCGGATGTAAAGTATGGTACCGGTTTTGGCCCCCTGAAGATGACATTTAATACCCTGTGCTTGCGACTAATGGAGCGGCTTACTGTTATCAACTGCTTTGGTGACGAGACCAGTTCAGTGAATTGAAGAGAAGAATCAAACAGAAAGCTGTTCTTTTGTTCCATTTTGGGAGGTGGATTAATAGAACAGATTGTTTTAGGCTTACAATTGAAATTTAAAAAGTGAAGGCAATCAGATATTTGATTTGAGTCTCTTGAAATTTTAAACTTTTCTCCCATTTAAGAGTTCCTGGATTTATATTTTGCTGAGTCCCATTATTTGTTTCCCTAACTCTTCATAGAATTGTCAGGATGGAGCTAGTAGGGTATTGTGGGACCTACTTATGCCATTCTTAACACCTTGAAGAT
>JASUTR010000213.1:0-50000 GCA_035048495.1 Euptelea pleiosperma | reverse complement strand
CTCCTACCTGCTGGAGTGCAAGCCCAGCTCGCCCCCCCCCTTCATCATTGTTGCTGCCACTGCACTAGCAGCACCGCCTGCACCAGCCACCGCCCCCACACCCCGTCTCTCTAACGTGCTGGAGTTGCAACCTGCAACTCCAGTCCGTTGAAGGAGAAGAGGAAGACGCCCCCACTTGCTGGACATTCTTCAACAACTATTGTTGCTCCTACCTTCGGCGTCAACAGACCTGCAACTCCACCTTCACGGTTTTCACAATCGTGAGAACCCACTGTTTGGACCGCATCCTCCTCCAGCAGGTGCCCTTCATCTCATCACCATTGATCACCACCGCCCCCTCCTTTGCTGCTACTACACGTTGGTGCTGTTGTGAACCACCGTCTTCACCAAGTCGGCCAGCACACCACGTGCACCCACCATTAAAATCGACGAACCTGCAACTCCGGTTGCTCTTGCCGGACCAATCACCTCCAAACCCTCAACCACCGTGTTCCCAACTTCTCTCTCCTTCCCACTGTGTTGCAAACCAGCGCTCAACATCCAACTCCAGCCACCTCCAGTGCTGCCTTCCTCTTGCTGCTCCTAACGGTGGTGCACCTCTTAAATCGGACTGCATGCTCCTCAAGCGTGTAACCTCGTGCTGCCTATCCACCCCTCATCATCCTTGCACTTCATCATGGCATCCACATGGCTGATCAAGGTGAGTTTTTGGAGTTGATTTTATCATTCCTCTCTCTTCTCTCTTACCTCTCCTCTTTCTCTCTCTCACTAGTTTTTCTCTCTACCCTCTTTAGTTTTCACTTCTTTCTCTCTCTAAGTTAATCTTTAGTTCTTTATTTTCTTTATTGTTTAATTTGAATTATTTCTAAGCATTGTAAGAACTCTTGATTTTAATGAAATGCTTTAATTGGTTCTAGTTTAATTTCTATTTTATGTGTTTTCTTTTTTTTATTCCCGTTTATTTATGTTGATTAGTTGATAAAATTCTCTCTCTAAAATCACTAAAAGATGTTTTAAAAATCACAAATCTACTACTCTCACCTTTCCGTATTCTTCATGAATTTCTGGTAAGAATCTGTCATTTCATGTACTTTACTGCGCGTTCTCTAACCTCGAGTGCGGATCGACATCCGACACGAATCCCTATACAAAGCCTGTAATTTTGCAGGAATTTTGAGGCTCGGATCAAATTACAAATCTTGTTGAAGTTAGGGTTTCCATAACCAACGACGCGGGAAAAACCTATTTTCAACTTTCCAACTCTTTGTCAGCCTAAAACTATGTTTTTGCATCCATTCGATGATTTGACGAACGATATTTTCCCTAAGCTAATATACAAAAGTGTACAGCATGTGCAGAGCCCTTTTAAGCTAATTTATTTCGCACTAATTGCCAAGGATGGGCAATATGCTAGTTGGGGGTTGTGATATTCGCTCAAAAGTGCTTATTTTAAGTAATTATCCTTTTAGCGTTATCGCACTCTCCTACGTAAAACTGCTCTATTTATCTATTTTTCTACGTAAGAGTCTCTTCTATTGCGCAGAACACACTTTTCTGGACGAAATGGTATATTTGCATGCATTAAATACATTTTCGGCAGTCTAAATATAAAGTCGTTCTGATTAAGTCTCATTACGCGCTTCTTTTGTCGCAGGAAACCCGATTGGAGAATTTTAGGGATTGTAGGCCCACAACTGAGTACTAGAGCTATTGGTCAAGGCATAGAGAGCCAGTGGACTAAGACAAGAAAATGTAGGCCAAAGACGAAAAAAGCCAAAGTCGAAAGAGTCAAGAGACGACCAAGAGATATGAAGAGACAAGCCCTCAAAGAAGAGACTAATGAAAGTAAAGCTTGTCAACTAACACAAGACAAAGATTTGCTCAGTTGGAAAAGGCTGTCGAAGACCAAGTCAAAGACCAGGGTTCAAGACCCTCTGCTAGCATTTTCTCTTTATTTTGTAATATTTTCTCTCTCCTCTCTCTAAACCCTAGATTCTTTCTACACTCTAATCATTTCTCTCTCGGCCAATATTCCCTCCTACATTAGTCGATCACCGCTCTCCACTCTATCTAGGATCCTGACCGTTAGATTCTTTGAATCATCCATCCAATAATCCATCTGATCATCTTGTCATCTCTACCCCACGATCTTCCTTTAAGTCTCATTGGCCGATCTAACTCTCCTTCTCATCAAGCCTGACCATGGATCTCTTATATCCGGACCGATTCATCCAATCTCTGAGCTACCACAAGGTTGGGCCAAATTTGGGGATCATAGACGCGGGCCATGTTGATGGGTCTTTGGAGTATATTTAGCAGACCAAGTTGCTGTACCTAGTGTTAGAACCAAATATTCATGGCAACAAGATTAAGGTGCGATGGCTGATATTCGCTCAAAAGTGCTTATTTTAAGCAATTATCCTTTTAGCGTTATTGCATTCTCCTACGTAAAATACTCTATTTACCTACTTTTCTACGTAAGAGTCTCTTCTGTTGCGTAGAATACACTTTTCTGGACGAAATGGTATATTTGCATGCATTAAACACATTTTCGGAAGTCTAAATATTAAGCCGTTCTGATAAAGTCTCATTACGCGCTTCTTCTGTCGCAGGAAACCCCGATGGGACGGTTCTCGAGACTTGTGGGCCCAAATCGATCATGAAAGCCCATTATCAAAGCTTAACAAGCCCACATGCTATGACTAGAAGATATGGGCCAAATATGGGCTGAATAAGAGGACCAAAAAGCCGGCCCAAAGAACGAAGAGAGTAAGAGAGCCAATACCAGGAGACGGACCAAAGCGTTTAAAGCCACATGAGTCAGCAAAGAATGATGGTCGACTCTACTGGAGAAGCGTGAGGATGGTCACAGTGAAGACCAGGGTTCCAGACCCTCCGCCAGTGCTTTTTTCCATTTTTTTTGATACTTTTTCTCTCATCTCTTCTTATTCTCTCTCTCTCTTCATCTCTCGGTCCTCGAATCTACTGACCTAACCCCAGAACTCCTACCCATCGGCTCTATCTCATCTCCCTTAGCTTTCTGACCGTTGGATCTTCAATCGGACCGTTGGATCTTCAATCAGACCGTTGGATCTCTCTAGATCCGTCGATTTACCAATCTGGGTCCCAATCAAGTCACCATCCATCCGATCACCATTAGACTGTCTGTCAAATCATCTTGTGAGACGATGGACATCATCAATCCATATGGGCCAGTAGCCGGGCCCATCTTCATCGACCCGCTGTCCGACCAGTTAGTGGACCCCGCGAATTTCAAAATAATTTTAATTAAATGGGGGGTCCACTAATTGGGGAGATTCCCCATAGAAAAGTAGGTTTTTACTTAAAAAAAAAAATATATATATATATATATATATATATATATATATATTTTTCTTATTTTTTTTATTTTCAAAAATCCCCTATTTCCATTAAAGGAAATAGGGAAGCTTTAAAAGGAGAAGGATAGGGGTTCGTTCGAACCCTAATCCCCCCCCTTTCTCTTCCATTCTCTTCCCCTATCAATCCCGCACGGATTCCCTCTTCTTTAGCCCCATTCTCCTCTTCTCCTTCATCTTCTCTTTCATCTTCTTCACCACTTTTCCACCGGAGTTGCAGCCTGCAACTCCGGCCAGCATCTGAACTGCCTCCGCCTGCTGCAGACCTCTGCACGTCGTCTTCTTCAAGCCACCATCTCACCTCTCTTCCTTCTCTTCACCAACTCCTTTCTCTCCAAAGAAAAAAAAAAGAAAAAAAAATATATATTTTTTAGATCACCGGAGTTGCAGGTTGCAACTCCGGCAACCTCCATTAACGCCTGCACATCTCCTGTGCTCTTCATCCACGCGCTAGCAGGCGGTCTTCCATTGCTGCCACCAACCTTTCCGCTCCCACCTTGCTGTGCAAAAACAGCAAGGCTGCACCACGGTGTAGCCGGATCGAAATCCCATCACCGGAGTTGCAGACCTGCAACTCCGGTCGGCCTCTCCTTCACCTTCGTTGAAGCCTCCTTATTCCACCTCCATAGCCGCCCCTCACCAGCCGAATTCACACCCCTCTCCTCCAAGATTCGGACCGTTTGCAAGAAAGAAAAGAAAAGAAGCAAGAGAGGAGAGAAGACAGCCATCTCTTCTTCTCAACGTTGCCGTCTCCATCCTCCACCTGGTTTGAGTGCTTGCAAACTCCGGCAGCCTGCACCTTGGGACGAATTAGCTTCTCCTCCATAGTGCCAACCACCACACAGCAAACATGTGGCAAAATCACTTCATGGGCTCCTCTACTTCGGCCATTCACCATTAGGAGATCTCCATTGCTATCCTTCTCCACTTCGTCCTTGGTAAGCTCTCTTCTTTAGTTTCAATTTATCCCTCCAGGTCTCTCTTACTTTCTCTCTTTCTAGCCCTTTCTCTCTCTACACCAATAGTTTCTCTCTCTAGAGATTTTTCTATTTTACTCTCTCTCTCTCTCTAACTCTCCATTTTTCTCTCTCATCTCCACCCTTCTTTTGTCTCAATTTTTATTGCTTATTAGTTTTTTTTTTGTTTGAATTTAGTTTGATTTTTGTAAGAAATGATTAATAATTAATAAAGTTGTTATTTAAATGCAAGTTCTTGTCTTATATTATTTCTTTTGTTATTCTTCTAGTAATTCATGTTAGCTTCTCTCTCCAAAATATGTGTTTTAAAATCACCCTTTTCTTTACCACCCTTCTCACCTCACCATGATTTTTTGGCAATTTTTCGTCATTCTATGCTCCTTATTTCACTGACCCTAACTCCGAGTGCGGATTCGACATCCGACATACTTCCACTGTGCGAGAATTGCTATTTTTGCAGGAATTAAGTTTCGGATCAAATTACAAATCTTATTGATTCTAGGGTCGTTCTCTCAACGACAGAAAAACCCTACTTTCAATGGCATTAAAAGGGCTTCCAAGGAAACAAATCACAAAATGAATGGATATTTTCCAATATCTTTAAAAATAATTCTTTCAAAGGGATTCTTGATTTTAAAAAATGGGAAGTGGTTTGATCCCAAAACCATTTTCACAAGAGTGAAATTTGGAGAGTTTTGAAAAAAAAATGTTTTTAAAAGATAATTCTTTTTTTGAAACAAAAAGGGAAGAGGGTATGAGAGAAATAAAGAGGGACCCCAACATCCCTTATAAAAAGGAAGAGAAACCCTAACACAAGGGTCACTCTCTCTTTGGCCCACCTCTTCTCCCCACGTTTTCTCTTCACCATCCCTCTCCCTCAACTCTCATTTTTCCCAAGGGGTAAAACCCTAGCCGCCCCTCTCTTTGACTCCGAGGATCATTTTCGCAGCCGCCCTCTCGATTTGGAGAAGAGCTGCAATCTGCAACTCATCGTGGGAAACCCACGATCTCCTCTCAACAGCCACCACCATCCATCCATTTTCCAGCCAGCACCATCCAAATCTTCTCTTCAAAACGCTTCACCGTTTCTTGAAGAAACAAAAAAAAAACTAGAAAAAAAAAAAGAAAAAGGGGAAGAGAAGAAGAAGAAAAGAGAGGAGGCTTACCTCCTCTAGAGTTGCCGCACCACCCTGCAGCACCGTTCCACGCCCCACTACTCCTTACCGCTGCAACTTGCAGCTGCCCACCATCCATACCGGTTCTCCTCTCTCTCTCGTTCAACTCCACAAGCCGCTCCACCTTCCCTTATCCTTTACGGAGCCACCACCATCTCTCAAAACCGTCTCTCTCATTCTAGTTTTCAGAAAAATAAAATAAAAGAAGAGGAGAGAGGAAAAAAAAAAAAGGAAAGAGAAGGGAGGAGGTCCAGCATCTTCTCCACAGTTGGACCACCCCGTCATCGTTGTCCTTACTGCCTCCATCAAAGCCACCATCTTCTGGAAAGTTGTAGTTATGCAACTTGATTCAGCCACCATAAAGTCCCCTTCCTTATTTCATTCGCTGGACTGTGGTACAACTAGCCACGTCTTCATCATTTCAGGGTGCAAAAATTCCCCAAGGAAAGGCCGGTCATTCATCAACTAAGCCTATCTAGGCCAATCTCTCAAGTCACCGATGGTATGACTTATTTTCTCTCTCTACTTTTTCTCTTTCTCTCTCTAGTTTTTATTGCTTTCTAGCGTAATTTGCTTCAAGTTATTTAGATAGATTTACATTCAAAAGCAATGTAATTCCTATAATTTTCAGTAAAAGTTAAGTTCGATCAGTATTGCATTATTTCATTTTTTAGTAATGTGTTGATTTTCATGATTCTCCCTCTAAAACTTCATAAAATCAATTATGTTTTAATCCCGTGATCATCATTCTCACCCCTCCATCCTTTCTTTTTAGCAATTTCTGTGGAAAAATCCATCACTTCATGTACTTTACTTCGCATTCTCTAACTCCGAGTGCGTTCTCGACATCCACACTTTTCACTGTGCAAAGAATTGTTTAATCTTGCAGGATAAAAATCAGATAAATTACAAATGTGTTGATTCTAGGGTTTCTGAATCCAACAATGCGAAAAAAACCCTAGTTTCAAAATACCCTCTCATTGGTCAAAACATGACAAAAACCAATTCTTGGCAAGAGTTAAGTATTACTCTTGGGACGAGCCTTATTTATATAAATATTGTCCTAACCAGATCATTCGTCTATGTGTCCCTGAGTCTCAGCAATTGAACATCATATCCTCTTGTCATGACCAACCATGTGGTGGTCATTTCAGTTCTAAGAAGACCTGCCGAGAAAATTCTACAATGCGGATTCTACTGGCCATCTCTATTTCGAGAAACACATATCTACTGCAAAGCCTGCCCCAATTGTCAACACCTTGGCAGAATTTCGCAAAGAAATATGATGCCCTTGAACCCTATTCAAGTCGATGAGATATTCGATATGTGGGGCATTGATTTCATGGGGCCCTTTCCTACATCCAATGGATTCCAATTCATCCTCCTAGCTGTGGACTGTCTCTAAGTGGATTGAGGCAATTCCAACCAGAGGCAATGACCACCAGGTTGTGGTGCGATTTTTGAGGGAGTACATCTTTACAAGATTTGGAGCCCCCAAAGCCATTATAAGTGATGGGGGTAGTCATTTCTGCAATCGAGTTTTTGAGAAATTAATGAAAAGTACGGAGTAACTCACAAGGTTGCCCTTGCTTACCATCTGTAGAGCAGCGGTCAGGTCGAGGTCTCCGACCGGCAAATCAAGCAGATTTTGGAAAAGACTATCAATACCACCCGTAAAGACTGGTCTACACATCTCTCAACTGCTCTATGGGCTTCTCATATAGCTTATAAAACTCCCTTGAATAGGTCTCCATACCGGTTGGTATATGGTAAACCTTGCCATCTCCCTGTTCAGATCGAGCATCGCGCCCTTTGGGCGATCAAAAAACTCAATTTCGACTTAGATGCAGCAGGAGAGGAAAGGAAGTTACAACTAAATGAATTGGATGAGCTGAGGAATGATTCATATGCCTTGTCAAAAAAATATAAAGATAAAATGAAATGGATACATGATAAGAGCATCCTCAAAAAGGATTTCTACCCGGAACAAAAGGTTTTATTTTACAATTCTAGACTTCACATCTTCCCTAGGAAATTGAAATCCCGATTGTCAGGTCCTTTTGTTGTTTCTGAGGTCAAGACCTATGGGGCTATTATTGTTGAGAACCCGAAGGATAAATCAACCTTCTAGGTCAATGGACAATGTCTCAAACCTTTTTAATAATTAGACATGTCATCTATTCAGACTTTCGAGATTGATCTTATCAATCCTATGTAGACTGATGTTTCTGTCAGTCTCTCTGAGCTCCAACTTAGTTGGGGGTGAATACCACCCTCGTCATGTCTGGCTAAAGACGTAAAACTTAGTGCTTTCGGAAAGGCAATTCCAATATTCCTAGAAGTCATTGAGTCGCATGCATAATTTTTTATATTTCATACATTATTATGGCTATGCAGGTACAATCCCTCTAATACTCATTAGGTACCACCAACTGTTAAATCTTAGCCAGATTGGTATAACCCTTCCCCATAACTTGCATCACATTCAGAGTTTTCAAAAAAAATTGTCCTGGTCATGAGCACCGAGGATGGTGCTGTATTTAAGTAGGGGGTGGGGATTTATCAAAACTCATGTCTTCATTTCTTCATTTCATAAAAATAAAAAAAAATATGAGAAAAAGGGGAAAAAGATGTACTTTGAGGTTAAGTCCTGTGTTTTACAAAAGTTTTCTGAATACTTTTGAAATATTTTTCAAATCCTTTACAATGATGAGTAAAAACTTTTTGGAAAGTCTATTTATTGAAAGGACGTCTGTTTTGAAAAATCACTTATTAGCTCTTCATTCAGTTTGAAAGCAAACATTACTACTATGGATTGAAAAATCTTGGAAAACTCAGATTCAGCAACAATTTTCACATATCAACGTCAGAATTATCCGAAGTTTAGATTATCTAGAGATCCAAGAAGAACAATTGTGAAGACCTAACCTAGTGAGCTTTTGAACTTTTCATCATTTTTTAGGGTTATACAATTATTGAGTCACAAGATGACTCACAATTCTTCTAGTCCCCAAATATTTTCATTAAGTGATCTCATTAATCCTTGTTTTGGTCATGGAATTTAGAACGACATCAAATTTGGATTATTACATAAAGAACCTTCTCTATATCCATTCAAGACATCACAGATGAAAGTACAAACCCTAGAAAATGATATAGGCCATTTTTCTATCCAATTAGACTTTTAGCTTACCTAACATCTATACCGTTATAAACCATTTTTTAGCCTTTTTTATGAAAACCTTTTCTTGTTAACCCACCAACCCAAAAAAAAAAAAAACCAATCCCAAAAGGAGTTCAACACAACAACCTATCTCTGAGAGGGAGCGAAGAGTATTTCGTATGATTACACCATGAAAAGATAGAAACCAAGAAAATGAAAGAAAATAAAACAAATGGTTCGAGCTAAAAAGAAATATGAACAGAAAGAAAGGAAAAAGAATCTGAAAAAAGAAGGCTGATAGAACAAGATCTAAAAAGACAAAAAATTTAAAAAAAGAAAATAAGAGAAGTCAAGGAAATGCTGCACTTGGGAAAAGTTGTAAAGAAAGTGAGATACCTTCTTAAAATTTTTGAATTTCAGAATATCCTTCTTTTCTGAACCTATCATAAGCCTTGATACAACCTACACAAGCCCCATTTGATTCTAGATTAGTACATCATCAAGTGTGAAGAATGGAGAAAAGAGAAATTATAGAGTTTGATCCGACGTTCTTAAGTGATATGACATTCCAATCATGAGATCTTAAAATCTTCCTATATCCTCCATTCAAAAAAATATATATATGTGAGACGTTTTCCCGTTCCTATATTCATCTCCTCACATATAATTTGAGAGAAAAGTATAAAACCATTTCTGAGTGATTCACTTCTGAGTGGTATACAAGTGAGGATTGAGGTCGATGCATATAGTCTCTAAGGAGATCAAGATATCTTTACTGCCAGATAAGGATGATGTTGAACACACACACACACACACTGAGTCTGAGTAATCTTTTGTTTGAATGTCCATTTGTAGAAGTGTTGCATTTTGCTGATTAGCTCTAATGTGTGAATGATTTCTTGCATCCTTGAAATAAAATTGACAAAATGGAGTTTTTCTAAGTAGTGCAAATAAGTTTTCTAGCATGTTATGTCTAGCCCTTTTTAGCTCATTTACTTCACAATAATTGCCAAGGATTGGCAATATGCTAGTTGGGGTCGTGATATTCGCTTAAAAGTGCTTATTTTAAGTAATTATCCTTATAGCGATGTCACGTTCTCCTACGTAAAACTTATCTTATCGTCGACTTTTTGACATAAGAGTTTCTTCAATTATGTAGAATACATTCTTTAGATAAAAATTGACTATTTACATGAAATATACGCATTTCGGATAGTCCAGTATCAAGCTATTTTAGTTGAATCTCATTACACTCTTTTTCACTTATAGGAGACACTATCGGGCGATTCTCAAGACTGGCGGGCCCACGATCAACCACAGAAGACATCCATCAAAGCTTAAAGAGCTAGCAGGCTAGGATAAGAAGATAGAAGCCAAGTACGGGCAAAGTCAGAGGATCGTAGAGTCGAACCAAGGACCAAGAGAGAGAGGAAAAGCTAAAGACCAAAAGAAGGACTAAGGTGTTAAAAGTCACACCAATGGACATCAAAAGCTAGTTTGACTAATTGGTGGAGCGAATGAAGGAGAATAAAGAAGACCAGGGTTCAAGACCCTCCAGTTCTATTATTTTTGTGTTTTCTCGCACCTCTTTCCTATTTCTCTTTATCTATCTTGGCACACCCATACCCATGAACCATGACCCATACCCATGACCCATGCTGATGATCCATACCCATGACCTATGCTGATGATCCATACCCATGACCCATGACCCATGCCCATGACCAATGCAAACTGACTGACATGTGGCATTTTCACTATTGGACCATGGCCCATTCATTGGGATCCTCCACATGGAATACCCATCATTCCCACGGCCTTATTCCACTGTAGAAAGCCTTGGCTTTATTAGGAATAGAGATATTTATCTCTTATGTGGACGCCACGTCACAAGGCTGCTGGACGATTTCCTAGTTGAAACCATCTCCCTCATCTCTCTCCCAAGATTCCCTCTCACTTATCTCCTCTTTGAGAGAAACCATAAAAGAGAAGGCCGAACCATTCTTGGCTTAGTTCCTTCCCCCTCTCTTTGATGCTTCTACCTTCGTTTCTCTCCTTCTCTTTCTAGTTTTCTCTCACTTGAAGTCACACCATCCTCTATCATCCCATCACAGGTTACTCCTCAATAACATCAGCAACTTGGCCGCAGACTGGTGCGCTTCCTCCACTCTTTTCCCGTTGGCGGCACACTCAACAATCTCCACAACCAACTAGCAATCACCACCCAACCACCTGCTGCAAAAATCCTTCTTCTCCAACCTAAGTTCCACACACCGGGAACCTCTTTGACGGTTTCTGGTTGCTCCACTTAGGGCTGCATGTTCTCTCCATTTGCATCCTTCTAGTGCATCTTCCCCTCTCCTCCTTGCTGCCCTGTTGCACGTCCTATGCAGCCTCTCTAACAGCATTTCCATCAACAACCGAACTTGCTGGTTCAGTTTGAAAGTGTCTCACCACCACAGCACTCCTACAATCTGCAAGCATTACCAGCACTTCAAGTTGCCAGAAATCTGTTGATCGTTACCACCCATATTTGACACACTAGATGCTCCTCTTTGAGCTACCACAAATCTCCTCACAGTTCCCTCAAATCACGATTTACTTAGTGGATTCGTGGGTACTGTGATCTGTTCGCCACCATTGGAGATATTCTTCTAACACACCATGCTACAGCACCGTTCTTCTCCTTCTTTAATCCCAGGCCACCACCAGCAACACCTTGCTCCTCTCTCCTCTTTCTACCCACACCACCTGCAAGCTGAAACCGAGTCAATAGCAGCCATCACCTCTCGGTTCTACCGCTTGCTGCATCCAGCGTTGCACACCTGCATCTCTAACCCGAATGGCTACCTGTTCTTCCTCCAACCAGATACCTATCTCTTCACCGTGCAGACGCTCATCCACCATCCAACGGTTGTTGCAGTCTGCAACAAAGCCACACCGCCTGCAACTCATGGCCGAACCTTCTCTGGTCTGCAACAAAACCAGAACCACCACCAATTCTAAACTCCATCAATCTCTTCTTCCATCGTGGGAACCCTCGTCACCACCAACGAAGACTTCACCACCGACATCCTCTTTACCTTCCTCACAGTCCACCTTGCTGCTGATGTGCCTCCTTCTTCATCACGTCCAGAACCTCCTTGAGGTTTCTCCCAGAGCTACTACATCCCTGTGCACCACGAACCTCTCACCTTGCACTATGCAAACAGCGCTTCCTTCACTTATCCATGCTCCATCATCACCAAGGTAAGGTGAGAATCTCTCCTCCAGTAACTCACTCCAAGGTAATCTCTATTTTCATTTTCTCTCTCGACCTTGATTTTCTCTCTCAAGAAATCTCTCCCAAATCGTTGTTCTCTAAAACTCTCTCAATCTCTCTCTAGATCTCTAGTTTAGCCATTTTCTCTCTCTAGGTATAGCTTTCTTTCTCTCTAGTTTCTCTCTCTAAGTTGCTTTCGAGTTTTATATTAATTATTTGTTGTCTAAATTATTGTTTGCTTTATTTGATTCAATTTTTGTAAACTCGTTTGATCATTTAATAAATTCAACATTTTATGTATTGTGTCTTTTTATTTTTATTTTATTATCAATTCTTGGATCTCAAACTTTTAAAAATCATATTTTAACCCTGATTACCATCTCTCTCATCTCTCCATAATTCTGAGCAGATTTCTTTTAACTTGTTCCTTAATTGCCCTAACCTCGAGTGCGGATGATATTCGACACGAGCCACTGTACAAGTCTGCATTTTTGCAAACTAAGTGAACCAATTCGGAGAAATTACAAATCTTGTTGAAACACCAGGTTTCTGATCTAGCGACGCAGAAAACTCCTACTTTCAACAGGTCAACAAATCAATCACAGCAACAAATGCTACATTAAATGCAACGAGCAGTAGACAATTGATTGATGAGAAATCCAATGTACAATATTTCACCAAGTATCATCAACGGCCGAGATCTTTTTCAGAAGATACCACGGCAAATCCTCTATCTCCCCAAAAAGGGGATGATGTGGGTACCGTATTTTCTAGCTAATAAGATGATTACACATGGTGCTGGCATAGCACGTGCGGAATTGAAAAGTCAACACCTGACATCTTTTGGCATGCATGAATTAATGTGCCGGAAGAACCTGCGGCGACAGCTATCAACCTTTGTTTTTTCAGTCATGCGCCATTTACAAGCAAGAGAGGCCACATGTCAGATAAGACATTCGAGGAAAGTGCAGCTCAAAACAGGTACATAACGGAGAACATTGAAGGTGTAATAAAGTTGTCGGTAAAACTTCCAATCTTTACCGACAAATCAATTTAACGGCCTACTTGACGGGAATGACGTTCAACTCATCCGACAAGTTCAACGGCATACTTGACGGGAATGACACTCAACTCTTCCTGACAAGTTCAACGGCATACTTGACGGGAATGACACTCAACTCTTCCCGACAAGTTCAACGGCATACTTGACGAGAATGACGCACAACTCATCCCGACAAGTTCAACGGCATACTTGACGGGAATGACACTCAATTCATCCCGACAAGTTCAATGGCATACTTGACAAGCACGACGTATTATCAATTCCCGACAAGTAACAAAATTCTACGAATAGATAAGTGTTCTAAACTATAACCAGGTTAATTATTGACTTATCTGTTATATGATAGCCACGTGGTGATTAGTTTGACTATTACGTCCATTCCCATGTTCCTCTATTCAAATATCTGCCACAAGGAGTGCCACCTCAGTCTTCCAAATATAACTGAATGGGAGAAGTTAGGATCCAACAAGAAGGGGTGGTTTCATAACAGAATCTCTTCAAATCAGATCTAACTAACGAGAAGCGGTGAGTCACGCCAGTTCTGAGGTTATAAATACATGACACTCAGAACTGAGAGAGGGAACTTGCTCTCCTGATCCATATTAACTAACTCTGAATCACCTTGTCTGATACTTCTGAAACCTGTAAGAACATCCTAGACTGACTTGAGCATCGGAGTATTATCAATAGGTACACCACCACCACCTTCGAAGATTATCCTATCAATCGTGACGGAGAAGAAGCTCTGTCTGAAAGCTCCAGATTCACCAGATCATCCTCGAGATAGGAATTGCATGACCTTGAAGATTGTATGGGACAGATCTGATATTTTTCCCCCACAATCATCATAATTGGATTCTTCATGGGATCTACTAGGGTTATTAAAACGAGCAACAAAAGATGTGAACTTCTCAAATTTTTCATTGCTATTAGTCATCAGAATCATCTTCTGACTCTACATCCCATGTAGCATTAAAGGCTTTGGCCTTGCCTTTGTACTCTTCCTTGTTGGGGCATATATTTGCAAAGTAACCGAACCCTTGACATTTGAAACATTGGGGTTCGCTTGACCATTTTTTCATAGGAGTTTTATCACTTCTGTTACCTCTCTCATGAGGTTTGGCATTTTCTTTAGATTTATCAAATAGTTTATTGTTCTTAAATCTATCATTTTTAGAACCAAAAAACTTCTTCAATTTCTTGACAAATAATGCCATTTCCACTCTAGAGTCACCATCTGACTTTGAGTCTTGAGCTTCAGAAATTTTAAGGGGTATACCCTTTGGCTTCTTTGGTTGTCTCAAGTTCATCTCATAGGTATGAAGAAACCCAACTAGCTCATCAACTTTGAGGGAGTCAACATCCTTACTCTCCTCAGTGGCCATCACCTTAACCTGAAATCTATCGGGCAAAGATCGTAAAAATTTCCGAACCACTTTAGGTTCTGGAATGCTCTCTCCCAAATTGTGGGCAGAGTTCACAATATCACAGAGTTTTGCATAAAACTCAGTAAATGTGTCATTCTCCTACATTCTCATGGATTCGAATTTGGTCAGCATTTGTAGTTTTCAAATTTTCACAGCTGACGTACCTTCGTGAGTGACTTTTAAAATGTCCCATGCATCTTTACTCAAAGTGCAGGTAGAGATTCCCCGAAACTCATTCCTGTCTACTGCATTAAAAATGGCATTTAGCCATTTACTATTCAAACAACACAAATCTATGTTGTCTTTACTCTAATCAGCTTTAGGTTTGAGACTAACTTTCTCCTCTACTGTCACTGTGGGTGGTGACCAGCCATCCACTACAGCCACTCGGACTCTTTCATCAATAGACTTGAGAAATGCCATCATTTTAGCTTTCCAATATGCATAGTCTTTTCCATCAAATAATGGAGGTCTGAATGTGTTTCCGCATTCTCTTTGCATCTTAGTAAATGTAAAGAATTGACTGATTTTACAGGAATCTAAATTCAGGTGATTAAACATTTTACAGAATAACCCGCTCTGATACCAATTGAAATAATCGGTCCATTCTCTTTTACCAAGAATACCTAGAAGGGGGTGATTAGGTATTTAAAAATTAATCTAACCTATCACAAGTTTACTAGTCAAGGTAAGGTGATAAACTCGCATACCTTAGTTAATTGATAAAAGGATTATCTCAACTGACTCAAATCAAATATACCTCTATGGTATATTGTCTTTTCGTCATTTGATTTAATCAATACAATTAGCGGAACAACAATCAAACATCCACAAGACAAAGAGTTTTTACGTAGAAACCTTAGCTAAGGAAAACCACGGGACCACGTCCAGACGGAAAGTATCACTAACTGGAAAGTTAAACGAAACAGAAGTTAACTACGCAGCACCGTTGCAAATGCAGCTTCCAACCTTAGCCAAGGCCCACTACCGATGCGTCCATGTCCTCTGAATCAATGCTACGATTCCACGAGCGCCCTCTCAATCAAGAAGTCTTGTCCGTTTGTTCAGTTTGGTACTCCTCAAACCTACCTTCGATCAGTACTCCCCAATCTTAATTCTCAGCACTCTAGTCTCTACTAAAGGTGAAAGACGCAGTACACCCTGAACCCCAAGTCGCTCAAATGGTGTTGAGATGCACTGGTACTCTCAGACTTGCTAGGTTTAATATTTTAAGTGGGAAACCTAAGCTGAGTGAAGATCAAGCACTAAGCTATGATCAAAGAGAAGAGAAGAGCTCTCAAGAAATAGTAATGAAGCTTTGAACTTTTCTTCTTCGAATGGACAACTCTTAATAAATAAAATACTCTCTTTTGTGTGTTAAATGTGTAATCTGTAAGTCTAGAGAAGGGTTATATTTATAGAGTTTCGTAGCCTTGAGTCATAAGAGAGGTGGGGAATGTGGAACCTTGAATTTCAGATCTGAAACGACCTATTCGTGCACAGTCCAATCGATTGGGATAGGTCCAATCGATTGTACTCTTGGTCCAATCGATTGGGCCAGTACGGATGGGTTTTTTCTTCATGAATCCAATCAATTGTACCAAGGGTCCAATCAATCGGACTCTAATTCCGTGATGTCCAATCGATTAATCAGGAAGAACCAATTGATTGGACTCAACTAAGTTCTATCCGTAGAGTCCAATCGATTGATTAGGAAAGTCCAATCGATCGGACTTGAAAAAGGTTATGTTCCGTAGGGTCCAATCGATTAATCAGGAAGATCCAATTGATTAGACATGTCCAATCGATTGGCCTGGAAAGTCCAATCGATTGGACATACCCCAATCATCAAACTCTTGACTAGACTCGGGTCTGTCCTCTAACTAGGTTTGACCATTAATTATATTTTATTTATTTAAAACCTATTCCTATAGTCACTAAGTCACTTACCTTCTTATGCAAGCGCGCACAATCTTTAACGAACAAATGGGCAGTTACTCAGATGACTCATGTCGTTAACTGTCTGATTCTTACTTTCTTTGTCTTTTAGTCTTCACGTAGTCGGCAAAGTATGCGTACCACAACATCTTCAACGCTACACTGGTGCTCGTAGGAATTGTTATAAGAATGTTTTGTGTCACACGAAATCTTTGTCAAACTAGAATATTAAATTATTCTTTACAAACGGGCCTAAGGTCCATAAGTATCAACTAGGCTTCAATTAGGGTCATTCGTAAGCCCAAAAAGTCTAAATTGGCCCTAAAGGCCCACCCCAATAATTATAATTCAATCGACATGCAATTAAGTATTAATACTTAATATTAATAAATAAATAATCATTAAAAAATAAAAAGAGCTAATTAAAATTTTTTAAATACCCTGAAAAAGTTCAAGGTATTACATTGCCTAAGCCTACTAACCTTAAAGCCTTGTCTCTATAACACAATGATAAGATAGGCCTAAAACACCAAGTCCCAAAGCTCAGAAGCTTGGACTGGTGCCTCGACCTATGCTTGTTGACTTTCAAGCCTTGTCTATCACACGTTGATAAGGCGAAGGCATAAATATGCCCAGTCCCATAGCTCGCACTAGTACCTCAACCTATATAAGACAAGTCTAAAACGCCAAAGTCCCGAAGCTCGGAAGCTTGGTCTGGTACCTCGGCCTATGCTTGCCAGACTTCAAGCCTTTTCTATCACACACAGATAAGACGAAGGCAAAATAATGCCAAGTTCCAAAGCTCGGATGCTTGGACTGGTACCTCAGCCTAAGCTTAATGACCTTCCATCCTTGTCTATCACACGGTGATAAGACAAAGGTAGAGTAATGCTAAGTCCCAAAGCTTAGAAGCTCAGATTGGTACCTCGGCCTAAAATTGTGATAGGGCATACGGGTCAAAAAAAGTCAACTCACAAGGAAGACAAGAAATTTCAATAAAATAAAATGGGCCGGGATTTGACCCAATGACAGAGCCAGGGAGGTAAAGGGTGGGCAACTAACCACCCTCAACTTTGAGAGAAAATATTTGCTATCCCAAGGGACTTCAAAATTTGAAGTCTTCCCCTCCCAAAAAGAACACGTAGAGCTCACTTTAGGGCCTATTAATCTTATGGATATTTTGTCCACCTCTTGGTTGACTTATATACCAAATATCAGCTTGATCGATGATTTTTAATAGTTATATTTTAACATAAAAAAAAATTCTCAAATCCAACGGTCAAAAACCACGCTATTAAAATGCTAAATCCAACAGATATAATTCGCCAATTAAACTGATTTCTATGTGTGGATCTATCAAGAGGTATTCCAAATATCCATAAGGTTAGTGGGCCCTAAAGAGTACTCCACGTGGCATTTTTTGGGAGGGGGAATTCAAAAACTCGAGCTTCAATTTTGAAATGGATCACAATTGTTGGTTGCTGACGTTGTCATGGGTACTTGTTAGGTGGAGAGGCACTTGTCACCAATTTTGGGCACTAGCGGTAGTGATGAAAAGTATAACTCCAAAAAGAATTGACAAGTTGTATGTTTAAGTGTAGACACGTTGATGAGCATTATAACCATGTGGACCATCATAGGTTGTTTTTTGCTTTCATCAACAATCCAAAAGAACTGGTTGATGGGATCGTTAGAATCAATTTTTACTTACATTACTTAGGAGAGAAAAATTGTTTCTTCAATGCTGGAATAAATCCTAAATAATGATCGAATCCCACGGTTGAACGTCCATACAGTTATTGGTCTCTAAAAGTGTCACGTGGCTCGTACCGTCTGTCATCAAAAATTTACTACCAGCACTGGAGACTAATTAACTAATTAGAAAAGTTGATGGTTGGAATACCCTCATTTCTATGTAAGGGTAATTCCATCAATTAAAAATATGTCACCAGCAGTTACTAACATGAAGGGTGTGGAGGGTAAGAACGGATTTGCCGTCCGATCTCCGATCCACCCTCCACAAGCAATAATCATAAATATTAATCAACTAATCAATATGATAAAATCAAAGCAATAAAAGAAAAACACAACACAAACTTACGTGGTTCATCGCCGGGACTCTTGCCGGCGACTACATCCATGGGAAGCCGGTCTCCGGCCAATTTCCTTATCAAAATCTTTAGGTTACATCTCTCTAACTTCTCTCTACATATGTTCTCTCTCTAACTTCTCTCTATATATTTTCTTCCTCTCTCTAGCTTCATTCACCCAAAAGCCGATCTCCTTTCCTTCTACACACCATTTTCTTTATAGGGTTCTTCATCCGACATGTGTCGACGTAAGGTGAACTTTAGGGTTTAGGGGAGCGATATAGTGCTTCGCGGTGTATTCTTCCCAATATAATAATGATGTGTCAATTTATGTACCCACAATAGCCCCCTCTCGAAGGTGGAGCTCTACCCAAAGTGATGGTCCGCCTCCGAGAGAAAATAAATCAGTACTCGATCTCATTTGTCTTCGTCGTAATCAGGAATGATATCATATCTGAGCCGATGTTTGAAAATAATAATGCGATATCCGATATACAAGAATAATGATATAACTGCGATAGCCAATATTTGAGAATAACGTCATAACTGCGATAGTCGATATTTGAGAATAACGTCATAACTGCGATAGCTGATATCTGAGAATAATGCCATAACTGCGATAATACTGTGATAACCGACATACAAGAATAACGACATGACTGCAATAGTCCTTCAAATGCGCATCCTAGAGGTCGCGGCCAGAGAGTACTTGGGCCCCACAACCCGAAGGAAGTGGAGGCCTCTCGGCTACCTCATAGGAAGTTGGCTTTCAAATGCGCATCCTAGAGATCGCGGCCAGAGAGTACTTGGGCCCCACAACCCGAAGGAAGTGGAGGCCTCTCGGCTACCTCATAGGAAGTTGGCCTTCAAATGCGCATCCTAGAGATCGCGGCCAGAGAGTACTTGGGCCCCACAACCCGAAGGAAGTGGGGGCCTCTCGGCTACCTCATAGGAAGTTGGCCTTCAAATGCGCATCCTAGAGGTCGCGACCAGAGAGTACTTGGGCCCCACAACCCGAAGGAAGTGGGGGCCTCTCGGTTACCTCATAGGAAGTTGGCCTTCAAATCCTAGAGGCCGCGGCCAGAGAGTACTTAGGCCCCACAACCCGAAGGAAGTGGAGGCCTCTCGGCTACCTCCTAGGAAGTTTCTCGCCGAGCGCAATCCCTTTAACTGAGATTGGCTGGACTTTTCATTGGCTGAGCATGATTTCCTTTCTGGAGATGGCTGGTATACTTCAATATACTTCATATGCTTCAATATACTTCAGTGAATTTCAATATACTTCAATATATTTAACATGCTTTCAATATACTAACATGCTTCAAATATACTAACATGCTTCAACATACTAACATGCTTCAAATAGAATGAAATTTCATTTAATCAAGGTCTCATGGTCTTAAGGGAGCTTGGGCTCCACTATTCCTCTTGTCTCCCTTTCTCTAATCAAGCCCCCAAGTCGGGGGGTTGGGCTTGGGTCAACTTTGCCAAGCCCCCAAGTGTGATAGTTTGGCTTACAAAATAATTTCTTATCAAATCATGCTTGGGTGGGCCTAATACATGGCCCACAAAGTTAGTTTCATAATTAGTCTAAGGCCCAAAGGTCTCATGAAAATAATTGGGTCAATCACAACTCCAAATCAAATATAATTTTGGCCCATAGAGTCTAGGCTAGTATAATACATTTGGGCCTAAGTCTATGTTCATAAAAAAACCAGGCTCCCATGCAAATTTACCGTATTTGGATAAGCTGACTACATGTCCATCTCATCAATTCTACAAATGGGCTCATCATCGGTCTAGGCCCTAAGGCCTTATGAAAATAATTGGGCCAATCACAGACCCAAATCACATCTAATTTTGGTCCACAATGTCTAGGTTGGTATGGGCTCTTACTCTTTTGGGCCGTTTGGCCCCCTGCTTGGTTCAATCTTATGCTTGGGCTACTTTGAGCCCACTTTAAGTTTAGCATTTATGCACAATCTATATAGTATTTGGCCCACTTGTGGAGGGCGTCATGCATGTACAAAATCGGAGAAGACGTGTGTACAAAATAGTGCCACATATCATAACAACCCCTATGTTAACTTCATTTCCACAATATGTCTAATAACTCAATTTGCTTATTTTTGTCTATTATGCTATTGTGCAGGTGTCAAGGATACCTACATATATCATGGAAATATAGGAATGTGTTGGGTGTGTGTGTTACACACTATAACAAAATCTTATGTTGTGGTCTTCTACTGTTTTTACCGTGAGTTATTATAAATAAATGGGGTGGTCAGCCCATGATGAAAATTTTTTCTTCAACGTAATGAATTGTTTAGGGGCCCAATTTAATGTGTGACACACACTGAATTGGACCCAAAACTAACCTTTTCTTCACAAATTTTGCAGTTTGGCGTATGCTTACCTCTTCGGAAGTTTGTACGCATGGCATCATCATCCAACAACCATGGCATCATCATCCAACAACCAGGTGCGTGTCTACTATTTCACTTTTGGGGGCTTATTACATATTAGATTTAACTCCCAAAAACAAGACTTCTGTAAATGTTCTTTTATTTCATTTACTTTTGGAGGTTACTACTGTGTATGGCACACATGGTATTAATCCCCAAAACGAAAACTTCTCCTTCACTTTATTCTTTGTGTGCAGAGCCTAAATAAATATAACAGAGCGTAGCTTACCTACAAATGATGTGGCACCTCATTCTCTCCACTGCTGACCACGTGTAAGTGATAAAGAATCACCTTCAAATAGCTGTCCAAGGACACATTACTCCCTAACCATCACAACACCAACACCAATATGCAGCAGCCACCTACTCTTCTCCCTTGCTCCACCTTCCTTGACCGAACTAGGCAGCAAAATCATGCCATGTCAGTACTCCAATCTCCCACCATCGATCAATGCAGCAAGCTCTAGGCTCATCAACGTAGAATGCCGCCTCCATCATCAACCGTCCAATCTATTCTTGATTTCTCCGCTAGGTAAATCAAATTTGCTCCACTTGATCTCAACCGATCAACCAGCTGGTCATGCACCGTCCAATCCATTCGGGCTTCCCTCTCTCCTCTAACCACTTCATCAGTTGGTTACCTTCCTTTCTACTTCACTCCTTCATCCACGTTCCCACACAAACTCATCATGGAATCTCCACGTAGCATCCCTCATCTTATCATCACGTGTCAGATTACCCTTTCAACACATTTCTCTTGGTAGGTTTTATCCTAACTACATGCATAAATCACCGGAATGTGCTAGCCGTTCTGCCAGCATAATACTTAACCGACCAGCCTGTGTAGCCACCTTCCAGCCAACCAGTTGAACACACGTCTTGCAACTCTTCGTGCACATCAGCAACCAAAACACCAAGCCATGCAACTATACTGATGGATAACCTTGCAGGACACCATCAGGTTCATACTAGCCCTACGATCAACATGATCAATCATGGCAGTTCTTCGCCGACTCCATTCATCACCAACATCTTCTCTTGCCGCCATACTTTCCATTATTGTCACGTGGACCACCATTGTAGTGACCAGGCGTCCCCACAATGCATGCAACAACTTCGTCCCTCTTGGCTAGCTGTCCATGATCAGAGTGGAAATCTTACACGTCCACCTGCAACTATTGGCTCACCCCTCCATTATTGCTTGACAACCACCCTTGCAACTTGCGGCTGTCTCACTAATCAGCACAACTCCAGCTACGATCTCGTGCTCCTCACGCAGCAACCACTAGCAACGCTTGGAGATGACTCCAATCTACGGTGTCTAGTTCATGATCCTCTCGCCTGAACCAACGGTTCTATTTCCAACCGTTGAATGATCGCTCAGCTCCTGCCGTTATCATCAGCCTACGATCCACCAGCCACTCTTGTCTTGATGGCGTCTTGGCCAATAGTGCATCGACGTCTTGTGCATGAATAACTCCATACTAGTCAGCAGCTCCGTGTGGTCAAAGCATCTCCACCACTCAAGCTCCAACAACCCAAGCCGTGAAATGAAACCCATCAACTATGCTTCCCGTCATTAACACCACCAACATTCGTCCACCCTCAGATCGTAGTTAACGATGCCTCCCATGGCTTAAATCAACTCATGTAGAGGCTCCATCTAATGGTCTACATTGGAATTAATTTGAACCTCATTGCTCCTTGCAACGCACAACCAACCACAATAACGTGATTGTTCATCGATGGTTCGATTTCCCACAGACGGCGCCACTTTGTGGAGGGTAAGAACGGATTTGCCGTCCAATCTCCGATCCACCCTCCACAAGCAATAATCATAAATATTAATCAACTAATCAATATGATAAAATCAAAGCAATAAAAGAAAAACACAACACAAACTTACGTGGTCGTCGCTGGGACTCTTGCCGGCTACTACGTCCATGGGAAGCCGGTCTCCGGCCAATTTTCTTATCAAAATCTTCAGGTTACATCTCTCTAACTTCTCTCTACATATGTTCTCTCTCTAACTTCTCTCTACATATGTTCTCTTCTCTCTCTAACTTCTCTCTATATATTTTCTTCCTCTCTCTAGCTTCATTTACCCAAAAGCCGATCTCCTTTCCTTCTACACACCCTTTCCTTTATAGGGTTCTTCATCCGACATGTGTCGATGTAAGGTGAACTTTAGGGTTTAGGGGAGCGATATAGTGCTTCGCGGTGTATTCTTCCCAATATAATAATGATGTGTCAATTTATGTACCCACAAAGGGTACAATCCTAAGCCAACAACTTTAGCACCTGAAGAAAAGAAAAACCTCTTGATGCCAACTTGTTCTAAAGCCAACTTCTTGAGCAAGTACACCTGCTACCACCCAACTACATTTGAAAAACTCTCGGGACAAGGAATTAAACTGCTAGGGCAAAAAATAAAACTGGATAGTAAGGCAAATGCACACCCACCCTGAGATTTTGACATGTCACATTCCACCAAACTTGGGTAATACCAAATGCCTTTTTCCTCTTCTACCAAGGTGTGAAATTTGACCCCGTCTAAACGCTTATTAAGAAATGGTAGGTGTGAACCTAGAAGGCCTAAAAGTTAGGCCCAGACCAATATAAATAAAGATAGCGCATAAATAGAACCCATTAACACCCCTACTTGTATCCATGACGTGACTAACCCACAGGGTCAGCTATCAATTGAACTCTCTTATTGGCCACCACCTCAAATCTATGTAAAGAACATCCCGCTGAATAAACTCTTCTATTTATATAGTAGTGGGGTTTCCATTACAAGACAGTATCAGTACAACTCTCCCTCACCTAGCAGCAAGGGACATGTTTCTTTTTGAAAATGGCTGTGAATTGTACCCTACATTACAGTTAACAGTTCTAGGGTGTCAGTCCAGAAAACCTGTTTTTTTTTTTTTTTTTTTTTTGCAAATTCCCCTCCACTTTGTTGTTCTGCAAAATTCAGCCCAATGAGAGATTTTCTTGGGTATCATTCAAGGCACATATGGGTTATTTTTTTTTTGCAAATTCCCCTCCACTTTGTTGTTCTGCAAAATTCAGCCCAATGAGAGATTTTCTTGGGTATCATTCAAGGCACATATGGGTTATTTTCGCTCCAAACCATTGAAGTTGTTGGTTCCTGTGCAGAAAAAATTCCAGTTGAATAATCCACCAATTAGCACATCAGATAATGTATTTACACATAAAAATATCAATCACCCAACCTCTAAATCAACTAAAGACAACTCATCCTAACACCACAAAGCTCAATAATATAAAATTAAACGTTGTGGCTGCCATGTCAAGAGACCAGCTTCCACCCTCCATCAACAAAACAGTCCCGGAAAAATGCAAGTGCCACCCGAAAATTGCCTACAAGAAGGCTTGGACTCACCAAGGAGCTTTAGCTATGGGAATGGAGGGTAGTTTGTCAAGTGAAAGACTAATGAGCAGCCAATGAGGTGCAATCAGCCACAATCCTCTCATATCTGGCAATGTCTTCATTCCAGCCGTATATGCATCATACATATCCATCTGGTGGCGCTTCTTCTGGAATCTGCCGAAATAAATAAAAAAGCTTTATATCAGGGAGTTCCCAACTGAAAGGCCACCTATAAATTAGTGTGAGGGGGCTTGCACAAAGGTATTGAACGAGCCACCAACCACAAGTCCATAAAGCAATCTCCCAACTCTCATCTACTAAAACATGGTCTTCTTACCTCTCCAGGACACCACTCCGCCTTTAACCAAATACTCATATCCATGGGAACACCCTCTGTTTTCCTGTTATCCCTGGAAAAAGATGAAAAGACACCCTTAATCGAGTGACATTTTTACAGCTGCTGCTGTTATTAAAGGTCGCATATTCACCATGCCCCTATTTAGACAGGGTCTGAGCATAAATTGCAAAAAAATTATAAATTCAAACTCAAAGCACATCCTTCAAGATGATCCAAGACTTTAAAGACTGCATCTTCAACTTCAAATAGAATGTACTTTCTATAGACTAGCTATCAAATGCCTACACAAAAGATATATGTAAGACTTACCCAGATGCTTGTCCAACCATATTAGCAGCAGCATTGGGTCTATTCGCAAAAATGGATGTCTGGTTACTTGCAAAGTCAGGAAACTGCAGTGAAGCTGCCGAAGAATGGGAGAATGGATTGTTACCAGCACTCATGACACCGTCGTTAAAGGTTGAAATGCTGGAGGTGGAGACACTTCCAAATGACTGCATGAGTTGTTGGCCCCCTAATGATCCTGCAGTACAACTAGAAATAAGAAGCTCGTCATCCATCTGATTGTCAAAAAACTTCAAGTCAATCCTTCAACAATGCACCTTGAGTTCCAAATGTCAAGATGTTCATCCCCGGTCCACCTGAAGTCTGGCTAGAAAGTTGACTTAGTTGCCCAAAAGTACTATTTGATGGCGCAGGGGGGCTGCAAAACAACTACTAAAAGAACTTACTCAATGCCAATGGATTAGAAGAATAGAACTTTCGGAATCATGATCACTGCCAAGCAAGAGAATTATCAAATAACTTCAATTTACGTATCATATACATCTTTGCTATTTCTGTTAAGATGATACAGTGAGAATTTATGCGATGGGAATGGATCTTGCCTGGTGCTGAATCCCTGATTAATTGAAGTGCCCAATTGACTAAAACTTGAGACTGAAGGAGGTACATTCTTAGAAACAGTAATTGCGGATGCACTGAGATTGGTCCCAGGAAATGGGCTTGGCCCAGCAGGAATAATATTTGGTGAAATCACATAGGGATTATGCAGTAAGTTCTCAAATTCAATTAACTTGGTATTGAGTAGGTTCCTCTCTCTTTCAACCTGTATAATAAACAACAGCAGGTTCTTCTCAATGGATGATAATTGTATGACAAAATGTGTAAGCAAAAATTCCCAATGCTTTTTAGAGTCAAAGTCCATGAAAATGTATTGCAATATCAAGCATTAAGTACTCACAATTCTGAAATTCTACCGGTCCGTTCTCTTTAACTCGATATACCTAGAAGGGGGGGTTGATTAGGTATTTAAAATTAATTATACCTATACAGTTTTACTGATCTATGGTATGGGGATAAAATCTCATGTCTTGGTTGTTTGAAAAAGATTATCACAACCGACTTAAATCAAATATACCTCCGTGGTATATTGTCTTTTTGTCGTTTAATCTAATCAGAATAGAATGCGGAACACAAACAAACAATCACACAAGACAAGATATTTTTACGTGGAAACCTTAGCCAAGGAAAAACCACGAGACCACATCCAGACGAAAAGTATCACTAACTGAAAAGTTAAACGAAACAAAGGTTACCTACGCAGCACCGTTGCAAATACAGCATACAACCTTAGCCAAGGCCCACTGCCGATGCGTCCACGTCCCCTGAATCAACGCCACGAATCCACGCGCACCCTTCCAGCCAAGAAGCCTTACCCGCTTGTTCAGTTTGATACACCCCAAACCTACCTTCGACCGGCTCCTCCGATCTTAATTCTTAACACTCCCGCCTTTGCAGAAGGTGAAGGATTCAGTACACCCTGAACCCCAAGTTGCTCAAAAGGTGTTTGAGTCACACTGGTACTCTCAGGCTTACTAGGTTAAATATAGAAGTAGAAAACCTAGGCTGAGTAAAGATCAAGCTCTTGGCTTTGATCGAGAAGAGAACAAACTCACAAGATGTGAATGAAAACTAGCTTCTCGATCTTCGAATTGGACACTCTAATAAATATAACATTTACTTCTCTCTCTTGAAGATTGAGTCACTGTGTCTCTGTGTGTATTTAGAGAAGGCATGGAAGGGTTCTATTTATAGAATTCCAAGACCCTGAGTCGTGTGAAACGTGGGATAATGGAACCATAAATTTCGGATCTGAAAAAACCGATTCTATTTAGGGTCCAATCGATTGGGGACAAGTGTCCAATCGATTGGGCTCAATAAGTTTTCTGTTCCGAAGGCACCAATCGATTGCACAGAGTTCTCTAATCGATTTGACATTTATAACTTTCTGTTCCGAAGGCACCAATCGATTGCACAGAGTTCTCTAATCGATTTGACATTTATAACTTTCTGTCCCGAAGGCTCCAATCGATTACCCGGAGTCTCCAATCGATTGTACACAGAAAGATTTCTGTCCCGAAGGCTCCAATCGATTACACAGTGTCTCCAATCGATTGTACTCAATTATGTTTCTGTCTCGTAGTCTCCAATCGATTACACAGTGTCTCCAATTGATTGGACTTTCCACTTAGTCAATATAATTGACTTTGACTCGGGTCTATCCAATGACTCAGTTTGACCATTATATTTTGTTCATTTTAATTAATTCCTATGGCCACTAAGTCACTTACCTTCCTAATCGAGCGTACACGATCATTAACTGACAAATCGACAGTTACTCAGATGACTCCTGTCGTCAACTGTCTGATTCTTGCTGTCTCTGTCTTTTAGTCTTCACGTAGTTGGCGAAGTATGCGTACCACAACATCTTCACGCTACACTTGTGCTCGTAGGAACGGTTACAATAATGTTTTTATGTCAAACGGAATCTTTGCCAAATTGAATATGAAAATATTCCTTACAAATTCATGTCTAATGCCAATTAGTAATTCAAACTTGTGAGAATGTGTGAAAGATGCTTTTATTAATCTGGTAGTTTTCCTGTGTTTACAGATACAAAGTGTGGTGAAGTTTAGCTGTCATCCTTGGAAATTGCTGGAGGAATAGCACAACTATAGGATACATGGCTGAAAAAATGTAGTAACACAAAGATGGGGCATTGGGTTGTGAAGGGCAACTATAAGTCGGGTGATGCCTGACAGTTTCAGAACAATGGACAACAGAATTTAAGAAAGATGAATTATGGTTTGTAGTCAACTATTTTGGACAGAATAATAGGTTGGTGGTTTGTGACTGTGCTTATATATGGAACTAAGATTAACAGGCCAAAGATTGGGACTGTTGTAGGGCCAAATAGGGGTTAGGATTTAACAAGTCAGGGTTTGTAGGATTAAGATTAGGCTGTATGAAGGTTGCAATATAATAGGGTATATGTAGTAGTTTAGGATTCAGTTCCGGTTCCACATTTTTTGGAACCGATTAAAAAGGAACCGGAATCGGAACCGAACCGAAAATAATGGTTCCAGTTCCAAGTAGTTTAATATGGAACCCGGAACCGAACCGATAAGAACCGGAACCGAGATTAAAATTCTCATATTATAAAGATTGGATCCAATATACCCGAAACCGAAACCGACAAAAACCACATAATCGGTTCTGGTCTCGAATCCATCATTTTGAGAACCGGAACTGAAATGCCACCCCTACTAATATCTGTTGGGCTAGAGTTTAGAAAGGGGATTGATGCTAGGATTAAATGGGTGAACAGTTGTTAGATTTACATAGAATAAAGGATTAATCAGGGGGTTTTACGAGAAATTTGATTTGATCAGGACCTTGTGGGGGTAAAATTGGAGATCTCACACACTCTTTGAGGTAGTTGATTCTCTAATCATGGTGACAAAAACAATAAATAAAACAGTTGAATCAGCAAGACTAATTTCATTGCTCCCATTGAGATGTCGAGGATGAAGAAGCCTTTCTGCATGAAGACGATCGTGGAGAGCTTGCTGAGTTTGAGGATCGCAGTTGGGGAACTTGATTCCGCAGTCAAATCTCTCTTGAAAATGAAATACCCTTCCAACTCCGGTGCGGGGGGGGTAGTGTACCTGCCAAAAAGCACTCCGACGACGCCAAAGTCAAAATATGCACATCAATGGCAGATCACTGATAATCGATGTGGAAAACGATCTAGAAAGGGTAAGGGTCCTCCCTCTATTATCTTGAAGATAAGTTGCTCTCATAGGAATCTGGCCTGGTCCCCCCCTTTTTCGGATCCCTTTAAATGTACAGGGTCCCCCCTATTTATAGGTTTTTGGTTGATCAACTTAGGGGGTGCTCCTTCTTGGCCCCCCACGCAATCTATTTGGATCATTGAGTTGTTTGTACGATATTTCGTCCGAGGCCGTCGTATAACCTATTTATGAGCCTTGGACCGTCCTTTCTCCCGTCCCCCTTCTCCCTTCTCTGACCCATGAAGGAGGTAGCTTGTTCGTCGACTGACAGGCCTGTCTGACAGCTCTGTCAGCCATTAGCTGGCAGGCAGTCCGTATGCATGCGGATGATGCCGTCAGCCAGTTGCGGGTGTCCTTTGATCGTCTGGTTATTTTTCCTTCCTTTTGTGTCTAGTTTATCGACACGTGAATTTTCAATGTGCCGCCTGCCGAGTCCGCCGACTGCTTGCTGTCTGACAGCCATCTGTGGCTTCCATTTTTCAGGGAGTCTATCTGCTGGTAAATAACTTCTGCCATTCAACGAGATTCGTATGCTCGAGAGAATCTGCACCGTTGGTTGTTTTAGAGCATATTTTAGCAGTTCAAGTTGTTGATGAAATGTCTCTATCGTTCCATGTGTCGTGAAAATTTTGGTACCCACATCACCCTCTCAAGGATGAGGGATGTGAGTTATCCCTCGTTCCTGTGATTTGGGTTGTCTGCACGGTGATTTGTCTGATATTTGTCAGTAAGGTTTCCATCTACATGATGGCCGTCTGCACGAGGTCCGTTTGCATGATAGCCATCAGCATGATGGCCGTACGTATGAGGTTCGTCTGCACAATGTCCTTAATTAACCTTATTTTGGGGGGATGAACCTGTAATGCATGCCTTTAAGCCATTTGTTTGTAACGTCTATTTCTTTGATGGCTTCGCGGGGCTCAAGGAACCGTTACATCAGTCAATGATGGCGGGTTTTGTTAACGCCATTTGTTTAGTACAATAACTTCAGGCTGGCCCACTATATAAACAAGAGTTGGGTCATTTCTCTCTCACTTCAGTTATCCAAACTTCTGGCTTGTTCCTACTTCTTTGAGTCTCTTTGCTTTCAACTGTTGGAGTCCGTCCTTGTCCGTCTAACAGAATACAGTATCCTTGTGGTTTCTAGATTAGCATGGTAAGGAAGAGACATGGTCGACTAGTTGTCTCCTCCACCGATGCTTCTTCTTCTGTGCTTCAAAAAGAAAATCCTCAAATAAACCCTTCTGCCTTCTTAGACTTAGACGATTGGTCACCCAAGATGTCAGGGGAAGATTTATTCGAGAGGCCATCTGGAGAGGAGGTTGCATGTCTTGGCTCCACTAGTTCTTATCCCGAGACTAATGGATATTCCCAGGAGGATGGTGTGGCTGAGATAGCAGCCAAGTTTGCTATTCCCAGTTATGTCCACCTTCGATTTGGTAGGAAGTTGGGTGAGAGGGTGTAGGCAACTGAAATCAGTATCTACCTCTCCCAATTAGAGGTAGGTTTGAGTTTTCCCTTGTCCCCTTTAGTCCGTGAGCTCTTGATCCATTATGATAGAGCTCCCGGACAGATGCACCAAAACTTTTATCGTTTGATGAATAGGGTTTCGTATGTGAACGAAACTCGACAAAATAGGATCGGTTCCAATGAATTCGATGTTGTGTATCTGAAGAGCACGTCTGACCAAGGCTACCAGCACTGGTTCTATAGTGTGTCCGCCAGGTCGAAGAAGACTGCCTTCGTCAGTGACCTTCCTACCTACCACAAGTGGAAAGACATCCCCATGATCGTGTCAAGAGGGTGGGAATTTGGAGATCCAACTCGGGGCGGCCCATCTGCTTCGTCTGTGCGCATAGACTTTAATCTGGATGGTATGCCCCACCCCAAGTATGTTCTTCAATTTTTGCTTTTACTTCATCTGTTTGTGAATTTGACACCTATTTGGTATTTTGGCAGCTCCAATAAGGCGGCGTAGTAAAGCAACTTGCATCATGTTGCCAATATAGCCCATTTCAATGACACCATGCCCGCGACTTGGAGGCATTGGGACAGAGATATTGCTACTGCAAACCCAGTTGTTGACTTGCAGTTAGGTGATCAGCCACCTGCTGAGCATGCGGCCACAGAGCTGCCAGCTGATTCTCCTCAAGCTTCAGTCTCCTGCCGAGAGAGTACTAGAGGGGCGTGAGACCCCTGTCTACTTTGGCGAAGATCCTACAACGAAGACTCCCCAAGGACTAACCCTGTCGTGGGCGAAGAGGCAGAAGAGCCTGTCTTCTGTGGAGCACCTATTGGAGTCTTCTACCCCCCAGCTGACGGCAGGGGATTTCCAGCCAATAGGAGGGCAAGAGAGATTGCTATGGCAGGTGTTCAGATCAGTGTTTTTAAAGGTGTGTGAGGCTTACGCCTCGAGGTGCGCTTCGGGGCAAAGCTCTTAAAAAAGGTGTGCCTCAGGGCAGGCTCAATCAAAAAGGTATTTACACATCTGAGGCGTACGCCTCACTCCAAGAGGCATTGATGAGGCTTACACCTCTCAGTGAGGCATACGCTGAAGAGTCCCAGCTGCCGTTCAGACTGCTGAAGGGTCCCAGCTACAGGAGCTGCATCTACCATGCCGTCTACTAGCATGCCACCAGCTGAGCAAATGGCAAAGACAATCGAAGTGTCGTCTGGTGAGCACACGATTCCACCAATCAGTGCACAGCTCGTTGAGCAGGAGAATCTAATTCGGTTGCAGTTCTCTGAGGGCCACAACGTCCCTCCTGTTGATGTGGGTGGCCCTTCCCAGCCAGATCAGACCATGGATGACAATCTGAAGAATTATCGAGACTACTTTGCTGGTGTGGGGTCTGGGCCCCACCAAGGAAGGCAGCATTCCCGACCCACTTCTCCCCATGGGCCTTATGGGGGTCTGGGGGAGAAGTCATCTCGGAGATGAGCTCCATTCCACAACCTGATGTGGCTGTCAACATGATTGAGAAGCTATCTTCCTATAGACAGACTTCGTTACTCCGTGATGTCTGAACCCTATGTGGCCTATGATGGGCTGAGCAGGGAGCTAATAGAGGTAATCTCTCTTTAACTTTACTCTCGTTTTCTTTCGTACCTGCAATCTTTCTTGTCTAATCTTGTTCCGTTTTTGAAGGGCATTGTTGCCTTTCTGGGTTTGAGGGAGTTCATTGATGAACTTCGTGAACAATTGCATGAGTCAGGAAAAAGGGAGAAAAAATTATCTGATAGAATTGCCGCCAGCAAGTAGGACACGACCAGGTTGAAAGTCAAGCTGGCGGCCAGAGAAACCGGTCTGTCCGTGACAAGGAATGAAGAAAATAATGCCTAGTTCAATCTAAACTTGAGCCGAGAGCAGTTTGCGGCCAAACGTTCTGAAAAGGCTGCCTTGCAAGAAGCCTTGGATAAACTAAGGCAAGAGTCGCGGCCATGGCTAAGGCTGAGAGTGAATGGGTTGTGATGGCTAAAGAACAGGAAAGAGCTATCCTGCTGCAGCGGGAGGCCGAGAGCTCTCTAAGGACCCTCCGAGCAAATGAAGAATCTTTCCTCAAAAAGGTCAATGACCTAGAGTCGGAGTTGGATGAGGTCACAAAAGAATCTAAGGCGTACCAAAAAGACGCCTAAAACAAGGGCTATAACATTGAATACTCCACTGACATGGACATTATTGGAGCTCAAGATCAGCTAGGTGACCAGCAAGAAGACAATCAGCTAAGAGATGGACAAGACGACGCTCCTCCAGCTAATTCGTAGCCGTCTGCAGTCAGTCGGACGCTTTTTCTTCTCTTTTTTTTTGTGGCTCTAATCTCCCTGGTTGTAGATGCCGTATGGCAATTTTTTTGTGGAATGACTTATACCTTTTACCTCATCAAAGTATTGGATTTCATGTTTATGCTTTATTTGGGCTGGCAACTTTCTTGCCTAAGACTATCAGACTGTTCGTCAGTTGGCAACCTAATGGCTTCATCACTCTGCCTAATGGGGGTTGGTTTGGTCGAATATTTCCAAAATCACATCCCCTCCAGCTCGCAGCTGAGAAAAATCTTATTCCAAACTCTGATCTGATTATTGTTCTCGAACTGAGACCATTACGGTTCCTTGTTCTCGTAAAATGCTTTTTTATTAAGAAGACTCAAGTGGCATTTGGTAAAACTTGTTCTCAGACCTTAAGTCTGAATGGGCTGAGATTCAGTGATTTTGGTGAATAAGTGGCGTTTGGTAGACAACTTATTCTCAGCACTTATCACCAAAATCATTGAGATTCGGTGAAAAACAAAAAGTGACCCTCCATAAACTTATTGCGGTAAGTGAAAGATTTTAGTTTATCTTTTAATAGTAACTTTGCCTTTTTTCTCAAAACTCTCTTTTAAAAACTTCCAAAAGTATCCTAATAAATATTTTAAAATATCCACAATGACCTTGACCTAATTTTAAGACTTGAGACCTTTACCAAACACTCTAACTCAGACGTAAGTCATTAAGCTATCAGACCTTATGTCACGCCCCCAAATCCGATATTTGGTCATATCGACCTTTCTCGTATCTTGAGGCGCGATCTGATCATACAAACGCACAGTTAAACAAAACTGGTATCACGATGCAGCGGAAATACACCGGATAATTTTTTTCATTTTGTTTAAACAATTCATAAGACGAAATGCACTTCATTGACACATTAATAATGTTAGAGGATGTCTTACTTCAAACAAAACAGTAATATGCCCATCCAAAAGAAAACATTGTATATATATCGTACTCCCAAACACATGTTACTAAACGGTCAAAGGACCTACATAACTCATGTATCCTTCTACAAGATAGAAGAATTAAACAAAATATAACATCGTCAAAAGCACAAGTCTATCAACAGAAATGCTGGAAGCATCAGTCCAACTTCCCCTTATCCTTTCCTGAAAACAAAACATTTTAAAACGATGAGCTAGGGCCCAGTAAGTACATTCCTCATGCGTAAAATCCACTTAAATCAGCGACTTTTGTTTATTTTAAAACAAATACAATTTGCAAATGTATTTCACATGTAATTCGATAAAACTCAACTCTCCATCAATTACTTACGTATAACTTCGAATACAATGAAGTCTTTTCATATAATAGTCAACCTTTCTCTTATCGGAATACCCGTGACCATTTCTATAAAGTCAAACTATCAATTCTGATGTATTTCGTACCAACATTCCATCGGTCCTAGTGTACGATGTCAACACTTCTAGTCCACAAGTAAACTCCCTAATGTGCACACTAATTGTTTCATTAGGTATCCTCTCTCCGGATTCCCTAATTTTCTTTTAGGTATAAATACCCGAGGGGTCTCATGAATGAGACAACGCCTCTTCTTTAGGGGACTGGAACCCCAAGGGGTCTTAAGGAAATAAGACAACGCCTGATGCTTTAGGGGACTAAAACCCCAAGGGGTCTCAAAGAAATGAGACAACGCCTGATTCCAACTAATCTGCTATTCCACATTCCCAATCACGTTCTTATTCATGTCATCAATCGTATTTATATGCATAAAATAATAATGTTTGTAGAAACATCTTTACATGCATAGCATTCTTATTTTTGCATTTTGAAACTAAAAATAAGAACATTTAAGCCCTATTAATATCTTAGGAAACGAATACATAAAACGGATGAAAAACGCATATATCTCATTTTAAATGAATTTGAGCATGACTTCATCCAACTAAATAGATTACACATGTTCTCATCTATCATAATTTCATGCTTTTAAGATTACAAGAAATTATCAATGCATTTACACATTTTATGTGGAAAATACAAGAATTGGGATTTTTCCTTGCTAAAATTTAACAGATAACAAGAATAGCATTTTCAGACATTTTCCCCAAAAATAATAGAATTTTCTAGAATTTTTCTACAATATTCTGTGAATTTTCTACTATTTCAAAAAAAATAAAAATAAAAATAATATTTATAAATAAATAAATAAATAAATAATAATTAATCAATTAAATAAATAAATAAATAAATAATAAATAAATAATTAATTAATTAATTAATTAAATAAAGGCATAAAATAAATAACTATGTACTTACCGGTGAATACGCTAGAATCCCAAAATCTTTGAACCTCGTACGATGCGAATCTCGAGGTAGCGCGTATCTCGAGGCAGTATGCCCCACAAAAAAAAAAAAAACTTTTCAAAGGACCTCCTGAATATTTTCAGGAATTCCTGGGAATTTTCTAGAATTTCTTCTAGTTGAGGGACTTTTTTGCAAATATTCTTACCTCAGGGGTTAGAATGCAAATACCCAAATTGATGTAATTTTCTAAAGGCATGGCCTTGTATTTATAGAGGTTGGGAACTCAGAACTTTTTATTTTTAACCGATGTGGGACTAAAATTTTGAAAATTGTCTCTTTTTCTTTTTTTTTGAATTTTAATAAAAACTTAAAATGTTGCCCAGAACTAAACACAATAACTTTTGACTCGCACGTCCGATTTGGACGAACTTGATACCGATAGAAAGCTATTATTGAGACCTTTAAAATGGCATACATATAATGTTCAAAGTATTATAAAAAGTCTACTATAATATTGCTAGAAATAGGGTCATTACATCCCACCCTCCTTATAAGGAATTTCGTCCTCGAAATTAGACATGCCTAATCCGAGAACAAATGTGGATACTTCTCTCTGACGTCAGCCTCCAGTTCCCAAGAGGCATCCTCAATGTTGTGGTGTTGCCACAACACCTTCACTAAGGGGATCACTTTAGTGCGCAACACTTGTTCTTTCGTGGCAAGGATACAGACAGGTTGTTCAACATATGAAACATCCTCTCGGAGCTCTAAAGACTTCCAATCAAGCACGTGAGATGGATCCGGCTCATACTTGCGAAGCATCGAGACATGGAAGACGTCGTGAACTCCGGCCAACTGAGTAGGCAAAGCTAAGCGATAGGCAACCTCACCAATCCTATCAAGGACCAAGAAAGGTCCAATGAACCTCGGTGCTAGCTTCCCTTTCTTGCCGAACCTCATCACTCCTCTGACTGGCGATACCTTCAAGAAGACATGGTCGCCGATGGAGAACTCAAGCTTACGGCGATGCAGATTAGCATAAGACTTTTGCCGACTCTGCGCCGCAAGGAGACGTTCTCGAATGATCCCGATCTTCTCAGTGGTCTCCTGCACCACCTCAGGACCAAGCAAGCTTCTCTCTCCGACTTCTGCCCAGCACACTGGAGATCTACAAGGCCTTCCGTACAGAGCCTCATAGGGTGCCATGCCGATGCTCGACTGATGGCTATTATTGTATGCGAACTCTACAAGAGGCAAGTGATCCTCCCAACTGCCCTTAAAGTCCATTATACAAGCTCTAAGTAAATCTTCTAAGATTTGATTCACTCGCTCTGTTTGCCCGTCTGTTTGAGGGTGAAAAGCTGAACTAAAATTCAACTTTGTCCCGAAGGCACTCTGAAAACTCTTCCAGAACTTCGAGGTGAACTTCGGATCTCTATCAGACACAATGGAGACTGGGATACCGTGTAGTTTGACAATCTCTTTGACGTACAATCTGCTCAGATCATCGACACTGTGAGTAGCTCTGACAGCCAAGAAATGAGCAGACTTCGTCAATCTGTCCACGATTACCCAAATGGAGTCATGGTTCTGACGAGTCTTAGGTAGACCCATCACAAAATCCATTGACACATTATCCCACTTCCACTCTGGGATAGGTAGAGGCTGCAGGGTGCCTCCTGGTTTCTGATGCTCTACCTTGATCTGCTGACATGTTAGGCATCTCGACACATATTGAGCAATCTCCCTCTTCATGTTATTCCACCAAAACTGCCTACGTAAGTCTTGGTACATCTTAGAGCTGCCTGGATGTATTGTGTAACGAGTACAGTGAGCCTCATCGAGAATCTCCCGTTTCAGGTCATCATTGTCTTCAGGTACCCACAACCTCTCACAGTACCTTAGACTGCCATCTGAGTGTAAAGTCCACTCCTCCTTCAAGATAGTATGGCGGACGGCATCAGACCCTCCCTTCCCATGCTGTGCCTCTATAATCCTTCTAATCAAAGAGGGTTCGACCACCAAGTGTGAGACAAGGATCTTGGGGTACTGTGTCGAAATCTGAGGTTCACGGTCCCCCTCAACATCCGGCCATTCTACCTCCTGGCCCAAAAGGCAAAATATAGTCCCACTCTGTTTTCGGCTTAGTGCATCTGCCACAACATTGGCCTTGCCTGGGTGGTACTGGAGAGTGAAGTCATAGTCCTTCAGGAACTCCATCCATCGTCTCTGCCTCATGTTCAGTTCCCTTTGAGTGAAAATGTATTTCAAGCTCTTGTGATCAGAATATAGCTCGAACTTCTCGCCGTAGAGGTAATGACGCCAAATCTTGAGCGCAAAGACAACTGCTGCAAGCTCAAGGTCGTGGGTAGGGTAATTCTGCTCATGAATCTTCAACTGTCTCGAAGCATAAGCGATCACCTTCCCATTCTGCATCAAGACACAACCTAGTCCCTTCAATGATGCATCACTGTAAATGACAAAGCCCCCCTCATCAGACGGAATTGTCAGAACAGGTGAAGTAGTTAGACGAGTCTTCAGCTCTTCAAAGGCAGAAGAACATTTCTCGTCCCACTCGAACTTTACACCCTTCCGTGTGAGGCGTGTCATCGGGGTAGCAATGCTAGAGAATCCATCAATGAACCTCCGATAGTAGCCCGCCAAACCCAGGAAACTCCGAATTTCAGTAACACTGCTCGGCGGCTCCCAGTTCAACACTGCTTCAACCTTCGACGGATCAACTGAGATTCCCTCCCCGGAAATAACATGACCCAAGAACTTTACATCTTCTTGCCAGAATTCACATTTACTGAACTTGGCATAGAGTCGATGATCTCTCAATGTCTGTAGGGCTAGTCGCAGATGCTGCTCATGCTGTTCTTGAGTCCGTGAGTAGATCAGGATATCATCAATAAAGACGATGATGAACTGATCGAGGTACAATCGGAAGATCCGGTTCATCAGATCCATGAATGCGGCTGGAGCATTCGTCAATCCGAATGGCATGACTAGAAATTCATAATGGCCATACCGTGTCTGAAATGCTGTCTTCGAGATATCCTCATCTTTCACTCTGAGCTGATGATACCCAGACCTCAAGTCTATCTTCGAAAAGTAATGGGCTCCCCTCAACTGGTCAAACAGATCATCAATCCGCGGCAAAGGGTATTTATTCTTCACCGTGACCTTGTTGATTTGTCTGTAGTCGATGCACATCCTCAGGGAACCGTCTTTCTTCTTCACGAACAGGACCGGAGCGCCCCAAGGGGAGACACTTGGTCTTATGAAGCCCTTAGTTCCTAAGTCTTCCACCTGAACCTTCAGTTCCTTGAGCTCTGCAGGTGCCATTCTGTATGGCGCCTTAGAAATAGGTGAAGTCCCTGGCATAAGATCAATGGAAAACTCAACTTCTCTCTTTGGAGGCAATCCTGGTAGTTCCTCTGGAAAGATATCCTTGAACTCACTAACTACAGGAATCTGCTCCATTTGTACCCTCTTGCTCTCTTCCCCCTCTAGAAAGGCAAGGAAACTAGTACAATCGGCCCGACGTTTCTTATAAACACGTAAGGCCGATACTACTGATGCATGGGGTGATAATTTTGCACCCACAAACTGAAAAGGAGACTGTCCCGGTATCTGGAACGTCACCCTCTTCGCATAACAATCCACTGTCGCATGATATGCTGACAGCCAGTCCATCCCAAGAATAACGTCCACATCCGTCATCTCTAATAGGATCAAGTCAGCAATCAAATCATGATCTCCTTTCCGAATCAAACAATTCTTACACATTTGATCTACAATACAATTCTCTCCTAGAGGTGTAGATACAGTAAGCGTAAAATCTAATGACTCGAATTCAAAGCCTAAAGCATATGCAAATGTAATAGATACAAAAGAATTGGTAGAACCCGAATCAATCAACACTTTAGCATACAAGTGTGAGATCAGAAGAGTACCTTCTACCACATTCTTGGATGCACTCGCATCCTGCCGTGTAATGACAAAGACTCGCCCCGGTATATTCGGCCTCTGAGTATTGCCCGCAGGCTTCTGATATGGTGCACGAGGGCAGTGCCTCTGTAAGTGTCCTACACCATTGCAGTTGTAACAACGCCTATCTGCTCGCACAATCTGATTAGGAGGGGCGGAGTTGATCGGGTGTGCAGCAATGGTAGGAATAGATAACTTCGGCTTCTTAGCTGAATCCGAATATCTCTGGGGAGCAGTAGGTGCAACTCGACCCTTTCCCTTAGGATCTGTACGATCCTTCAGGAAATCGCTGGTATCCTTCTCCAGCGCCAATGCCATCTCTACGGTGGTGGCATACACATGAATCAACTGACCCACAATCATCCTCCTAATTCCAGACTTGAGGCCCGCCTGAAATCTCTTCGCCTTTCTCTCCTCTGTCGAGATGATGTGTGGTGCATAAGCTGCCAAACGATCAAACTGGGTCACATACTGTGCCACAGTCATGGAACCCTGCTCGAGGACCAAGAAGTCTGCCTCGAGCTGATCTCGGACAGAAACGGGGAAGTACTTCTCCAGAAATAGTCCCCTAAACTCTTCCCATGTGAGGACCACATCGTCTCTCACGGAACGCACCATGTCCCACCAAGTCATAGCATCGCCCTTCAACATAAAGGTGGCCAACTCCACCTTACGGTCCTCAGGGCATCTCATAGCCCGAAAAATCCTATCTACCTCACGTAACCACCCCTCGGCTTCCATTGGTTCAGGAAGACCTCTGAACTCCGGCGCTCGTAGTCGTTGGAACTCTCGCAAACTATCGTCCGGACGAGCACGAGCTGGCTCAGGACGAACCTCCTGAACATGCCGGTCCAAGGCAGCAGTGATATGACCCAAAGCCGCGTAAACGCCGGCTAACTGAGCCTCCGCACCTACCTCTGGAGTAGGCGTACGTGAGGTATTCTTACCTCTGCCTCTTCCACTTCTCATTGCCTTTATAACAAAAGGACGAGTTAGGGACGTGCACAATAAATAGTTTTAAAAATAACAAGGAATCGTATTATGATGTTCTTTATCTTGTTAGTTCTTCATTCGTAAGGTTGTATTATGATCTTAATTAATATATGATTTGATGAAAATGTATTATTCAATTTGGCTAAGGTACTATGTTTCCAAGGACTTGTAACCTAAAGCTCTGATACCAAGCTGTCACGCCCCCAAATCCGATATTTGGTCATATCGACCTTTCTCGTATCTTGAGGCGCGATCTGATCATACAAACGCACAGTTAAACAAAACTGGTATCACGATGCAGCGGAAATACACCGGATAATTTTTTTCATTTTGTTTAAACAATTCATAAGACGAAATGCACTTCATTGACACATTAATAATGTTAGAGGATGTCTTACTTCAAACAAAACAGTAATATGCCCATCCAAAAGAAAACATTGTATATATATCGTACTCCCAAATACATGTTACTAAACGGTCAAAGGACCTACATAACTCATGTATCCTTCTACAAGATAGAAGAATTAAACAAAATATAACATCGTCAAAAGCACAAGTCTATCAACAGAAATGCTGGAAGCATCAGTCCAACTTCCCCTTATCCTTTCCTGAAAACAAAACATTTTAAAACGATGAGCTAGGGCCCAGTAAGTACATTCCTCATGCGTAAAATCCACTTAAATCAGCGACTTTTGTTTATTTTAAAACAAATACAATTTGCAAATGTATTTCACATGTAATTCGATAAAACTCAACTCTCCATCAATTACTTACGTATAACTTCGAATACAATGAAGTCTTTTCATATAATAGTCAACCTTTCTCTTATCGGAATACCCGTGACCATTTCTATAAAGTCAAACTATCAATTCTGATGTATTTCGTACCAACATTCCATCGGTCCTAGTGTACGATGTCAACACTTCTAGTCCACAAGTAAACTCCCTAATGTGCACACTAATTGTTTCATTAGGTATCCTCTCTCCGGATTCCCTAATTTTCTTTTAGGTATAAATACCCGAGGGGTCTCATGAATGAGACAACGCCTCTTCTTTAGGGGACTGGAACCCCAAGGGGTCTTAAGGAAATAAGACAACGCCTGATGCTTTAGGGGACTAAAACCCCAAGGGGTCTCAAAGAAATGAGACAACGCCTGATTCCAACTAATCTGCTATTCCACATTCCCAATCACGTTCTTATTCATGTCATCAATCGTATTTATATGCATAAAATAATAATGTTTGTAGAAACATCTTTACATGCATAGCATTCTTATTTTTGCATTTTGAAACTAAAAATAAGAACATTTAAGCCCTATTAATATCTTAGGAAACGAATACATAAAACGGATGAAAAACGCATATATCTCATTTTAAATGAATTTGAGCATGACTTCATCCAACTAAATAGATTACACATGTTCTCATCTATCATAATTTCATGCTTTTAAGATTACAAGAAATTATCAATGCATTTACACATTTTATGTGGAAAATACAAGAATTGGGATTTTTCCTTGCTAAAATTTAACAGATAACAAGAATAGCATTTTCAGACATTTTCCCCAAAAATAATAGAATTTTCTAGAATTTTTCTACAATATTCTGTGAATTTTCTACTATTTCAAAAAAAATAAAAATAAAAATAATATTTATAAATAAATAAATAAATAAATAATAATTAATCAATTAAATAAATAAATAAATAAATAATAAATAAATAATTAATTAATTAATTAATTAAATAAAGGCATAAAATAAATAACTATGTACTTACCGGTGAATACGCTAGAATCCCAAAATCTTTGAACCTCGTACGATGCGAATCTCGAGGTAGCGCGTATCTCGAGGCAGTATGCCCCACAAAAAAAAAAAAAAACTTTTCAAAGGACCTCCTGAATATTTTCAGGAATTCCTGGGAATTTTCTAGAATTTCTTCTAGTTGAGGGACTTTTTTGCAAATATTCTTACCTCAGGGGTTAGAATGCAAATACCCAAATTGATGTAATTTTCTAAAGGCATGGCCTTGTATTTATAGAGGTTGGGAACTCAGAACTTTTTATTTTTAACCGATGTGGGACTAAATTTTGAAAATTGTCTCTTTTTCTTTTTTTTTGAATTTTAATAAAAACTTAAAATGTTGCCCAGAACTAAACACAATAACTTTTGACTCGCACGTCCGATTTGGACGAACTTGATACCGATAGAAAGCTATTATTGAGACCTTTAAAATGGCATACATATAATGTTCAAAGTATTATAAAAAGTCTACTATAATATTGCTAGAAATAGGGTCATTACACCTTAAGTACTTTAAGCTTTTAGATTTGATAACTTAATTTACCAAACACCACATCAGTCTAATCTGCACAAAGTTCGTTGAGCAAAGACTATTATAGCTCTTAGCTCGCGGTCAGGCTGGGTTGCTGAGAGGACTTAGTCTATTTTGTATAGTGTTCGTTGAACTAAGGCCATTACAACTCTTAGCTCGCGGCACACTGGCCTGTTAAGAGGACTTAGTATGTTTTGTACAGTGTTTGTTGAACTAAGGCCATTGCAGCTCTTAGCTCGCGGACACACTGGCCTGTTAAGAGGACTTAGTATGTTTTGTACAGTGTTTGTTGAACTAAGGCCATTACAGCTCTTAGCTCGCGGACGCACTGGCCTGCTAAGAAGACTTAGTCTGTTTTGTACAATGTTCGTTGAACTAGGGCCATTACAGCTCTCAACTCGTGGATGCACCGGCCTGCTAAGAGGACTTTGCCTATTTTGTACTCTGTAAGTTATTTGGATAGTTTGGCCCACTGCGGGGACTCGTCGAAGCATATGTCCAGAAATTGGCGAATGATGATCAAGTAAAAAAGTGATTTCATTGATAGAAAATTCTTCAAGCTCCTTGGTTCTTAACTGGAGTTCTCGACAAGTAGCCATCCTCAAACTGATGGACAAACTGAGCTTTTCAATGCACTTCTCGAAGAATACCTGAGGCACTTTGTAAGTGCCAACCAGAAGAATTGGGTGAATTTGCTTGATGTTGCACAATTCTATATCAATCTACAACAGAACTCTTCATCCAACAAGAATGCTTTTGAACTGGTCACAGGCCAACAACCGTTTACACCCAACACGGTTGCTACAGGTTACAAAGGTAGTAGTCCAAGAGCCTATCAGCTTGCAAAAGAGTGGCAGAAGAATGCAGACATCGCACGAGCATACCTTAAGAAAGCATCCTATCGAATGAAGAAGTGGGCAGATAAGAAGAGGAAACCTCATAACTTCAACGTGGGAGACTTGGTTCTTGTCAAGCTCAAGCAAGACCAATGGCACTTCTTCCGCAAAGCACACAAGGGTCCATTTCCTATCCTTGCACGAGTTGGCAAAGTTTCATTCAAAGTGCAATTGCCCCACTATCTCTCAAAGAGCCATAATGTTTTCCATGCGAGTTGCCTGAAGCCCTATCATGTAGATCCAACATATCTAACTCGTAACATCTTGACGAGACTCATGCCCAACATAACATCAATGTCGGGAAGAGAAGTGGAATGTGTTCTAGCTGATCAGCATGCCAACAACCTTTCTAACAAAGCCATAGAGATTCAGTACTTGATCAAATGGAAGGGACTATCAAAAGCGGAGACCAGTTGGGAGCTCGCCAACTCATTGATCCCTCATGCAGACAAGATTGAAGAGTATCTGACTGAGAAGTCAACGAGGACGTCGACCCAGTAAGTGGGGGAGTCTGTCACAGCCATCTTGTCCAGCGTTGTTCACATGGCCATGGCCCGTGTTTTTGGTTTTATAGGTCATGTAATATGTTTGTGGAATTATAAACTTCATTCTAAAACCAATGGAAAAGATGGAATCCAAATCCGAGGTGTAGCCGCAAAATAAAGTCAAAGTACGCTTCGCCTCAAGAATTAATGTTTCCTTTCCACAACATAAAAAAGTTGTGTTATACTCTTTATAAGGGAGGTGAGTGTTGTAATTGAGTAGAGCTATGCTTGACCCCTTGGCACATTTTTGCATCCACTGTTCCTCCCTTAGTGTCTAGGATAGGTTGTATTGTATTTCCATTTCCATTTAATAAACTTATCTTTGCTTATTGTTCCATATATGTGTACCTTGCTTGTTTGTGTGATTGTGATCTAGGCCGCGACCGGGTAAGGCTGAGTCGTGAACTAGGCGGGTGATCGAGTGCCGCACAAGTAAATTCCTAATCAAGGAAGGTGTCCGTGATAATATGCATGCGGATGATGTCATCAGCTAGTTGCTGATGTCCTTCGATCGACTGGTTATTTTTCCTTAATTTTGCGTCTAGTTTATCGACACGTGAATTTTCAATGTGCCATGCCGAGTCCGCCGGTTGCTTGCTATCGGACGGCCGTCTGTTGCTTCTGTTTTTCAGGGCGTTTGTCTACTGGTAGGTGACTTCTGCCATTCGACAAGATTCGTATCCTCGAGAGAATCTACACCGTTGGTTGTTTTAGAGCATATTTTAGAAGTTCAGGTTGATGAAATGTCTCTATCGTTCCACGTGTCATGTGAAAATTTTGATACCCACAGACCTGTCACAGGAATAGAGGGGGCACTGATTTCAGGGCTACAGCTACGTTAGGTTGTATTTATAGGGGATGTTAGGGTTCCAAAAGAGGGCTAGAATATGGTTGAATAGCTGCGTTGAATTGGAGTTTTATGGAATCAAAACAGAATTGCAGATATCACAAATTTCAATTACTAGAGTATGAAGCAGTGGATAGTGGATAAAAGAATGAAGAAATGGGGTCAAACTACCCTTGAAGCTATGTTGCATCGATACGGGTACGAGTGTCAAAGTCAAATTTGACGAACCCTGGAAAACAGGATTCCTGGAGTTGGCAGCATATATAAACAATGTAAAAAAAGTAATTAATTTTATATATGTGATCGGGATTCATGGTGTATGATTTGGCAAAAGTTTTACACCGACTACCAACTTGATGTAACCCTCCTTCATCCGGGCTTGGGAGTTGGGACCAGCGATGCAATTTAAAGCACTACACCGGTGGAAGGCAAGTTTATTAAAAGCTCCTCTCAGAACCTCACTCCACATCTATTTTTACATCTCCTTGTTCTTTTAGGCCCTTTGACTTGCACATTCCTCCTCACTAGTGCTATCATTGGTCTTCGTCGTACATGACCAAAACATCTCAATCAACTTTCCCTTTCGAGAGTTCCTCTATTCAATATTTTTTCCATCTTGTTGTTGGATATCTCGTTCGTATATGTCCTCTTTTTTTCTCGAGTCTCTAGTGAGTTACAGACAAAATTCGAAAAGATCAAATCTTTGATGATTCCATCATACATGATTAAGTTGCGAACACTTTTGGATAGGTATCCTACATCTGAACTGAATTTTCTAGTTAAAGAATCTTTTTCTAGTTGCTCTGGAACAATTAGGAGATTCTCTAAAAGAAATAAAGGGTTCTACTTCTGATGGCAACATGCTATTGGGTGGTGGTTTCCTCTATTCAATCCTTTTTCCATCTTGTTATTGGATATCTCGTTCGTATATGTCTTCTCTTTTTTTCTTGAGTCTCTAGTGAGTTACAGACAGAATTCGAAAAGATCAAATCTTTGATGATTCCATCATACATGATTAAGTTGCAAAAACTTTTGGATAGGCATCCAACATCTGAAAAGAATTTTCTGGTTAAAGCATCTTTTTCTAGTTGCTCTAGAACAATTAGGAGATTCTCTAGAAGAAATAAAGAATTCTGCTTCTGATGGCAACATGCTATTGGGTGGTGGTCCAGCTTATGAGGTCAAATCAAGAGGTTTAAAGGAGAAATATTTGAATATCGATCTCATCAATATCATTGATCTCATAAGTATCATAAAAAATCCCATCAATCGAATCACTTTTTCCAGAAATACGAGACATCCAAGTCGTACAAGTAAAGAGATCTATTCATTGATAAGAAAAAAAACATGAATGGTGCTTGGATTGATGATAAAATACAATCCAGGGTCGCAAATAGTGATTCAATAGATGATGAAGAGAGAATTCTTGGTACAGTTCTCCACCTTAAGGACAGAAAAAAGGATTGATCAAATTCTATCGAGTCTGACTCATTGTGATCATTTAACAAAGAATGACTCCGATTATCAAATGATTGAACAACCAAGATCAATTTACTTATGATACTTAGTTTTTTTTATAAGTAAACTTATGATACTTAGTTGACATCCATAAAAAAGTATCTAATGAATGATGAGTTCAATATATCCTATTTAGCAGAAAGACGGATATTCCTTGCTCATTATCAGACAATTACTTATTCACAGTAACACCAGTTACTTGGTCTGTTGTTTCTGGTTTTCTTTCCAAGTAAGCTGGAATTGAAAAATAACTTTTGGCACTTCGAGATTTAACTGCTATAGCGAGAAGTAGTGTGACCTGCATACAAGAATTTGCAAGAGATGGGATTCCGTTTTCCCAAATCTTTGATCATCTGCTTATGACTAATCAAGTTAGCCAATTGTTTATTGACCAAATCTGTACGCCTAGAAGTTTGGCTGTGAACTCTAAAACTCTAAACAGAACCCACTTGCCAAATTAAATGTCCATAATCTCAAGGAATAACAATGGTCAGTTCTTTCAGGATTCCAGGGAAAAAGCAAAGGTTCTCATTTCTCAAAGGTGGGTGATTATTTGTTAGATCTATCAATACTAAGTAGAGAAGAACCGATTTCTTGTTTGTGATCTAAATAACTAATAGTCTAATACAATTCCCTCTATCTACCCTCAAAAGAAGACATATCCCTAAGGTCGTGATCAAATAATGAAGCACAGATTACTCAATACATAGGCATTACTAAAGTATATACACCAATACAACAGACTTTGTCCAGAAGGGAAAAGAGGAAATAATGGTTTGAAATTTGCGTTCGTGCCTCATTAAGTTATTTCTGTTCACATAATAAATGTTGGCATATCCATAATGTATTTTCTACAATGATACTAACTTCATTATCTCACAAGAGATTTTTTCTTTTTTCTTCATTTTCTAGGTTCCTCACTGAGAAAATATTGCAAGGCTTTTGCAAGAATTCAACGTCTCTTAAACCTACAAAGAAAACATATTTTTAAGTTTACATAAGTGCCTAATTTTTATTGATTTTCCAAGATTCTCCTTCAAAAAACAAGAAAAACAGTCTATTTTTGAAATCTCTAAAGAAGTTCCCAACAAGAAGTCTCACAGAACAAGATTTCTGACTTTGCATATTAGATACTTCGGGATTTTTGCAAGTAACCACATACAAACCTCTTGTCAGTGTTGTCACCATTAACAAGATGCAAGATATAGCTAAATTCGGAAATAACTACCCCAAGACTAACAATAAAATATTCACCATTGATTCAGAACTTCAGATTGTTGACCCCAAATAGTTGGGATAAGGCAATGGGTTCAAAACTTCAAATATAACTGTATAAGTGTTTTGTAGTTCAACTTGTCTTCTGTCAGTGATTAATGGAGGTGTTATATTGGATCAGTTCACCAATTCTATTATGGAAGGTACTGCATGGTGATGAAAGAATTCTAGTCCCATGATCGATTGCTCCCAATAAGTGGCAACTGCTATGGATTTGAGATTGTGACCTCAAGGGTCCTTCTGCGATTGTCCGACCAAGTTGTTCTACCACTTTCTTCAAGGGCATCTCCCAACTCAGTACACAGAGATGGTATCAATACCAAATATTGGCCTTTAGATTTCATCTCCCTTTGGTGTCCTAATTTTGGTGGTTGTCACAAATGAAATCATGGACCCAACATTTTTCCCACATTTTTTTGAAGTAAACTGAAACTGAATTCAAGACCTCCCAGTTGAAATGCCCAAGTATCCAGTTCTCTCCGGGTTGAAGGGATACCAATGCAGTAACACACTTAATGCCATTGGTTAAGCAAATAAGACTCCGCTCCTAGCAAATATCATCAGGAAACAAATTAAGGAGCAGGCTCTTCAGGTACTTATGGTGAAACGACGTTTCAGAAACATGTTATTAAAATATATTGGGAGCTCATTAAATTTGTTTTGCTCGTGCAGCCATGCAGGGTTGATTTGACGAATTATTTCTGTTCTTATTTCGCTTGACAAAATAATTTTACAAACAGAATATAGACGCTCAATTACCGTGGAGTCTCCAGTCATGAAGAAGAACATTCAGTAACAAACCACATCTCTCTGGACATAGATGCATTATTTCATGATCCTGACTAGGATTTCCACCATTTAGTTCTTATATGCATTCCATCTTACATTGTACCCCAGCAAATAATAAGTTTTAATATCTAAAAGCATACATGACATGCATTCAAAGCTTATAAGATGTATGCTGTCAATGCATTATCTGAACTGCCTTTTATAAATAAGCCTTTATAGACATGAAAAATGAATGTATCAAATATTCTGCTTACAATTGATAGCAAACTCAGCCCCTGCTTGGCATCATTATATGCTGCTGCCTGCAATTCTTCATAACTAATATCACCAACAATGTCACAAGGGCGACTGCAAACAAATGAACTCATAACTTAAGCCAGCAAATGCTATAGCAGTAAAAGTAAAAGAGAAGGATGGAGAAACCGTAGCTCCTAAAGCAGTTAGGGCAAAAAATTGTCATGCCCAAGATGTAAATACATCCATTATAATGTTATAACGGACAGATAGTGTTACCATTTTGTCCATTACAACGACCATTATAACGAGTCCCATCACGGTCAAAAAAAAGTCAAAAATTGAAATAATAACATTATTATTTTTCTAAATTTGTTTTTCAAAATAACATTATAAGGATAATATAACGGATAACGGACAAAATAACAGCCATTATAAAGTTTAAGTCCATTTTTTCCCAATTTTGGGCCTTCTTTTGTAAATAGTAAATAACATAAGGGTCTTGGAGCATTGTCGTTATAACAGCTGTTATAATGTTTTTCTAAACAATGGCTGGAGAATTTCAATTGACTAAAATGTCCTTCATTAGTGAATCTAATCAATGATCTCCATTAGAAAAAATTACAAGAATACCATTAATAATCTCAAAATCCCCCTTAAATTGGAGCATAGATATCAATCATGCCCAACTTAAACAGAGAGAAGGTGACCTGTCTCTAACCAATTCCTTCGTAAAAATATATGTTATCTATACTTCCAATCGAAAAAATAGAGTACTAATCTCTTTGCTTTTCACCTTTTCTCGCACAATGTGGCAATCAACCTCAATGTGCTTCATCAGTTCATGAAGATTGGATTAAAAGTTATATGAGGTGCAACTTGATTGTCAAGACTCAAGATACAACTTTTTAGGAAGATGAGTATCAACTACTATATTGCCAAGTCCAGTCTTCAAGCATATGAGTTCACATGTGGTGTTTTTATAACTCGATATTCAGCTTCTACACTTGATCTGGCTACCACCAATTGTTTCTTACTTTTCCATGTTAGCACATTGCCTCCTAAAAAAATTGGAATAACCAGCAGGGGGTCTCCTATCTTAGGATGACCCAATCCAATCAGCATCTGAGTTGTGAGGTGAACATGACCATTAGAAGTGAACACTTAATATATTTATAAAATTCCCACTAAAGTCGCTTTCTTCGTGTGGGTAGCTTCTTTAGATAAGATTTTGACCATTGATCACTTGATTTCTAGAGGGTCAATTCTTGTTAACTTATGCTCCATGTGTAAGCATAGTGAGGACTCTGTAGCTGATGCATTGTGATGTGGAGTGGGAGGTGTGGTCCGTGTTCCTTAAGGAATCTGGGTTGAGGTGGGTGATGCCGAGCTCTCTTATGGACCTTCACTTGTGTTGGCACCCTCCAGCTTTCTCCAGATAAGGTCGTATCCTTTGGAAATTACTCCCTTTCGTGATCTCGTTGGGGTTGTGGAAGGAAAGGAACTAGCGGGTTTTCGAAGGCAAGAGTAAAGAATTGGCCTCAATCGTTCTTACCATCAAACGTCTTGTCTTTTTATAGTCTAAAGGGTATACAGAATGTAGAGGGCTTTTTATAGGACTTTGTTTGCCGATGGGACCCCCTTTGTCTTAG
>JASUTR010000212.1:0-50000 GCA_035048495.1 Euptelea pleiosperma | reverse complement strand
TTTTCAGGGGATCGGAAGTTTGGGGAGACTTCTAAAACTCGATCTCTCTTGGAACTCACTGACGGGACCCATACCACTTGAAATAGGCAGATTGACTAGCCTAGCATCTATGATAATCGGAAACAACGGCCTCAATGGGGAAATACCAGCAACAATTGGTAATCTGAGAGAGCTGCAGGTACTTGATGTCCAGAGTTGCAGACTCACAGGAAAGGTTCCGGAAGAAATCTCCAACCTGAGAAGCTTAACCTCCTTAAATGTAGCACAGAACAGTTTTGAAGGAGAACTGCCTGCAAGCTTCGGTGAGCTGACAAATCTAATTTATCTTATTGCTACCAATGCGGGATTAAGCGGAAGGATTCCAGGCCAATTGGGTAACTGCAAGAAGCTCAAAATCCTAAATCTGTCCTTTAACTCCCTTTCTGGTCCATTACCAGAGGGTCTTGCTGGGCTTGAATCAATCAACTCACTTGTGCTTGATTCAAACCGACTGTCTGGTCCAATTCCCAACTGGATTTCCAGCTGGAAAGGGGTGAACTCAATAATGTTAAGTAAGAACCTCTTCAACGGATCTCTGCCTCTGTTAAATCTGCAGTCCTTGACCATATTTGACGTCAGTTCTAACCAACTCTCTGGCATAATCCCGCCAGAAATATGTGATGCAAAGTCATTGACCACTCTTTTGCTGTCAGAGAACAACTTCACTGGCAGAATTGAGAACACTTTCGGGGGATGTTTGAGCCTCACCGATTTGATATTGCTTGGGAACAATTTCTTCGGCAAAATACCAGGTTATCTAGGGGAGCTTCAGCTGGTTACGTTGGAACTATCACATAACAAATTTTCCGGCAAACTTCCTGATCAACTCTGGGAATCGCAGACCCTTATGGAGATATCACTCAGCAACAATCTGCTTGGGGGTCAGATTCCATCCTCCATTGCTAGAATCTCGAATCTACAAAGGCTGCAACTGGATAGTAATCTCTTTGAAGGGACCATCCCGAGTTCCTTTGGAAAACTCAAAAACCTGACGAATCTGTCAATCCATGGGAACCAATTAACTGGGGGGATCCCCTTGGAACTTTTCGACTGTATAAATCTGGTATCTCTGGATTTGGGTGCAAATAGGCTTACAGGTCCGATTCCAAAGTCTATATCTCAGCTGAAGCTGCTTGACAATCTGGTACTAACCAAGAACCAACTCTCTGGTCCTATCCCCAATGAGATCTGCTCTGGGTTTCAAAAGGTGCCTTTACCAGATTCTGAGTTCACCCAACATTACGGCATGCTCGATCTGTCCTATAATGAGTTTTCTGGTCCCATTCCGGCAGCAATCAAGCAGTGCACCATTGTAACCGAGCTGCTGTTGCAAGGGAACAAGCTTAATGGCAGCATCCCCCGCGAGCTTGCAGGTCTGGTGAACTTAACCTTCCTTGATCTGTCTTTCAATTCTCTGACAGGGCATGCTCTACCTCAGTTCTTTGTATTGAGAAACCTCCAAGGTCTTTTCCTTTCTCACAACCAGCTTACTGGCTCGATCCCTGACAAGCTGGGCTCAATGATGCCAAGCCTGGCAAAGCTTAATTTGTCAAACAACTGGCTCATTGGTTCCTTACCACCATCCATCTTCAATATCAGGAGCCTGACCTACATTGACATCAGCCTGAATTCTCTCTCGGGATCCATCTCATTCTCTGGAAATAATGTTGGAATCAGCTCTCTCTTGGTCTTAAATGCCAGCAACAACCTTTTCTCCGGTTCCCTAACTGACACTCTCTATAATCTGACAACCCTTTCCATCCTTGATGTTCACAACAACAATCTCACTGGCAGCTTACCCTTGTCACTTTCAAATCTTGCCTCTTTAACATATCTCGACGTCTCTAATAATAATTTCCAGGAATCAATCCCCTGTGATATCTGTAGCATACTGGGCCTTGGCTTTGTCAATTTTTCCGGCAATAGATTCAAAGGGTATGTGCCAGAGAATTGTGCTGTTGCTGACCCCTGCACACCTGACCACTCCATCTTCCCTTTACAAGCTTACCCGCCTGCGACGGCTCTTAACAGAGCCTCTGTGTGGGGCATTGCACTTGGTGCCACTTTCAGCTGCCTTTTCGTACTCATTGGTGTGCTCAGGTGGAGAATGCTGAGGCAAGGAGCTGGAACTCTTCCTTCGGGCAAGACCAAGCCTGCAAAGGCAGTTGATCAAGCCTCCACAGATGAGCTGCTGGTTAAGAAGCCAAAGGAGCCACTGAGCATCAACATTGCAACTTTTGAGCAGTCTCTGCAAAGGCTCAACCCTGCTGATATCTTAACAGCAACTGAGAATTTCAGCAAGACTCATATTATTGGTGATGGTGGGTTTGGCACCGTCTACAAGGCATTGTTACCTGAGGGAAAAACCATTGCCGTCAAACGGCTCAATGGTGGGCATTTCCAGGGTGATCGCGAGTTCTTGGCTGAAATGGAGACTATTGGAAAGGTCAAGCATGAGAACCTGGTGCCATTGCTGGGGTATTGCGTCTTTGGGGATGAGAGGTTCCTGATATACGAGTATATGGAGAACGGGAGCTTAGATGTGTGGTTGAGGAACCGGGCTGATGCAGTTGAAGCCCTTAACTGGCCAGCACGGTTCAAAATCTGTCTGGGCTCAGCCCGGGGGCTGGCCTTCTTGCATCATGGCTTTGTGCCCCACATCATTCACAGGGACATCAAATCTAGCAACATTTTGTTAGATAGCATATTTGAGCCGCGAGTGTCGGACTTCGGACTTGCCCGTATTATTAGTGCCTGTGAGAGCCATGTTAGCACCGTCCTCGCAGGAACGTTTGGGTATATACCTCCCGAGTATGGGCAGAGCATGGTGGCTACCACGAAGGGGGATGTGTATAGCTTTGGGGTAGTGATGTTGGAGCTTCTGACTGGGCGGGCGCCAACAGGGCAGGCGGACATTGAGGGGGGCAATCTGGTGGGATGGGTGAGGTGGATGATGGGAACAGAGAGAGAAGATGAACTTCTCGATCCCTACGTGTCAAGTCTGACGCAATGGAAGAATCAGATGGTACGTGTGCTTGCTGTTGCGAGGGTGTGCACATGTGACGAGCCATGGAAGAGGCCGACCATGCTTGAGGTTGTGAAGTTGTTAAAGGAAATCAAGATGATGGAAGATTGTGGAGAGTGACCACAAATCAAAATATGATGCGCCTGGGATCATGGGGGTGCTAGAAGAGCCATGCAAGATAATACATCTATACTATAAATCCATATCATAATATAATAAATGTAATCTTTTTTCTTTTTTTAGACTGATATGTAAGATGAAAATCATGAAATTACAAGTCTCCTGAAGTACTTCAGAAGTGATGTTGTAAGAAACTGAGAGAAAAACAGAAATAGTGAAATGAGTGTGGTCTCTCAATGCATATATGTTAGCTCCATGGTTTAAAAAACAGTTTTTATAACGAAAATAACAGCTGTTATAATGGATTCGGACCTCACCCTTTACATTATGTACCTTTTTAATGGCCGTTATTTTTGTTATAACGGCTGTTTTTTTTTTTTTAAATAACAACCATCATTTTTAGAAAAAATGCCCATTATATCTGTTACTTTTCCGTTAGAAATTTTATTGAAAATATGAAATTCAAATTATAGAGTTGTTTTTTCCATTATTTCCGTTTTTCCCCATTTTTTCTGTTTTTGACCGAGCGATACAATCCGTTATAACAGCCATTATAACGGAAAAAATGGTAACACCTCCAGTCCGTTATGGCGGCCCCTTCTAAACCTTGGTTAGCTCTACAACCGGTTGTATACATTTTAGATTTCATCTAAACTGTACACCAGATAGTCTAATTAGTATTATAGGATGACTAAAACAAATCTGGACCATCCGATTAGTTGGCCAACATTTGAGTTCCACTTTGTCTTGAACAGCATATCTAGCCAACTTATGCAGCAATCTGGACCGTCTAGTTGGCTGCCCTGGAGTGTAACAACTGACAGGGCCTGGGGGGAGGGTCTGACTGACATGGCTGCATCACAGTTTATCTATCGTCGTGGTCGTGGTCGGAAAAAAAATAAAAAAGGCTTAAAAGTCACCATCAGGTATTTCTGATGCTAATCGTGGCAATTGCCCCCGCAAATAATCCAACAAGCTCCGTACAAGCCACATAATAGCAAAAGGGAAAAAGTGCTCAAATCCTACCGCCACTGCCACAGTGAATGATTGGCCCACATCTTGATGGATCCACACACCAAAAATCAGTATGGGTCTGTTTGGTACCCATGCAAACCATTGCACGTCCAATGGTTTGCACACCCACACATATGTTTGGTTCGCATTAACTTTGCACATGCAAATTTCAAAATTTATGGACTGTTCATATTTACTACCATTTGGTTTGCGTGCATGCTCACTTAGGAAAGCACAAAATATGTGAGCTACTTAATACGTGGGCCCCACAGATTTGAACATAAATTTTAAATTTTTAAAAACGAAAAAAATAAAAAAATAATAGGCAATAACAGAAATAACGGACTTTTTTCTCCCACAATTTTTCAGAAAATAATGGTCGTTATTTTTCGGTATATTATTTCAACGTTTTAACGGTATACAACATAATGAGGGAGGTCTGTATCCGTTATGGCAAAAATAACTGCCGTTGTAACGGATTCGGACCTCCCCCGTTACGTTAGGTACCGTTTAAATGGTCGAAAAATAACGATCGTTATTTTCCGTTGTAACGAAAATATAACGACCATTATTTTTTGAAAAAATTTATGAAAAAAGGGCCATTATTTTTCGTTATTTTTTTTTTCTATTTTTCTCATTTTTTAAATTTTCAAATTTTAAATTTCAATGCCACTTTTTTCATTTTTTTTTTTTTTTTTTCTGGAAAGATAGGGCTTGATTTGAGAAATTATTGGATTTTAATTTGTACATTATGCAAATCGTTTGCACAAGGAGGTTGTGTAAACGATTGCTCAGGGGGTGAAATGGGTTTTTAATTGCTAAAGAGGGCGAGCATTCATTTGCCCGTATGCATGTGCAAATCGCCGATTGCACGCTTACGAAACATTAATGGAAAACGATTGCATGCGTAAACCTATTTGTACACCCAATTTCCTAACTATTGTATTTGAGCACTTTTTCATCATGGGCTTGGAACCAACTCATAGGCCTCTTCATAAAGTCCATGATGAAAGAGTGCTCAAATCCTACTGCTAGAAATCATCAATCATGCTGATTTTTGGTGTAGGTCTATCATAGTGTGGGCCAGATATTCAAGGGGCAAGTGGGCCCCAACAAGTCTACTGCGTTGCAATTCGCGGGACTTCTGCATCAAAATTTTGATACATAAGTCTGCATCAAAGATCAGCCCTAGCAAAAGAAGTCACCTGCTAGCCTAATCGTGGGGGTGTCAATCCGACCTGGCCCAGCTCTTTGAAAGCCCTAAAACAAGGGCCTTTTCTTTTAATAAATTTTGAGGCCTTAAGAGTAGGGTTGGGCCCAAATATGTAAGGCCCTTCTAGTAAGGGCCGGGCCACGGTCACATTCAAGGGGGGCCGGCCCTACTAGGCCCTTAGCAAATCATCTATTTTTTATTTATTCATTGAAAAATCTATATAGATTAAATCACGTTACCAAACCAAACGTATTATTCAAGCATCAACTTTTTTTACTTAAATTTTTTGTATTTTTAATACTCTTCTTCTAAGCCCTGCCCCTTGAGGGTAGGGCTAAGGCCTAGACGGTTCAGGCCCTATAAGGGCTAGGGCTGGGGCCTGGGCTAGGGCTCACCCTTATAAGTGAGAGTAGGGCGAGGGTCGGGTTAAGCCTTACCCTGGCCCGGCCCTTTGACAGCACCTATATCACTAAATAACCTGAGTCTTTGTTGTTGTTTGATCAACACCTAACACCATAAGAAGTCAACTTCTAGCTTCTAAGAGAAGAATGAATCAAGTCAGCCTCTAAAAGGAGGAGTGTAAAACCTTCCTGGTTCGAGCACATTTCCAACATTTGCCTATCAGTCGCCCACGAGGGTTTTTGTGTCAGACTTAAGGTAGACCGTGTGATGCAATTATGTATTATATATGAACTTAATAGTATCCCCTGATCATTGGCGGAGCCAGGGGGCGACCTCTACTTTAAAAAATTGAGAAAAATTTTCAAAGAGGAAAAAATTGTATACAGGTAATTATATACCGTGGTCCCATCTGACACCTAACTGCAGCCAAAAATCAGCCTGATTAGTGATTTAAAACCTTTGGATCTTTGTACGTCAAAATCAACCCGCGATTTGTAGGTCCACCTAGTGATTGGATGGACCATAGGCCTTATTAGACCATGTAAAATTACAGCCTTTCCAATGGTGTATTACTTTGTCATTGACCAAAATTGTACCTCGAGTTATTTTAGTTAATTAATTATTTAAAAGTAAGTCCAGTATAGTTGACCAATGAAAAAATGCCACCATGTACAATACATCGTGATGAACGTCCCATGGACCATGTGAGACCATAATCTCCTTTCAATCTAAAACTTCGATGACAAAGCAGCAGATCAAGGCACGGGGTTTTGTACCGGCGGACCACCTCGGCCTCACCACCCATGTACACATGTGATTGTTTTGGCAAAAAGCACTCGAGTACTCACCTGGGTACGTGTGTGTGGTGAGCGTACAAATCCACGTGCCGAGATCTGCTGCCCTGTCATTCCTTCAATTACAGGGCCCGGTCATCAAAGTTTTATCCAAGTGTTACTACTATAAATACCTACCTGAGAGTTGAGAACAACAACTTGAAGAGAGAATCCCATGGAATTCAAATTCTGCCTTGACAACCCTATATATTATAATTCTCCACCATATTCTTTAATAGTGATCAGATTTTTTTGAAGAACTTTCCCAGCCACATAGGGAGGTAATTGATTTTCACCCAAATACCTAGGGATAGTCCTCAATGATTTGACCGCCCATAATTTGATCCACATGGCACATTTTTAGAGGACGCTTACCGTATGGATGTTTGATAAATCCCTAAACGGACCTACAAACTAAAAATTAGCTCCATTAGCGATTTCAAACCTTTCCATATTGTACCCCAAATAATGGTCAATGTCAAATTCCCACCGTTAAAATCAACCCATGAAAATGACTCCCCATTCCAACGCTTAGAAATCACTAATCAGGTTGATTTTGGTTTGTAGGTCCACCTAGATATTGGCCAAACCTCCATATGATCAGTGTCCTCTAAAAATGTGCCATGTGGCTCATATTGTGGGCAATCAGTGACGGTCGCCATTCAACCAATTTTTACTCGTCTTCAACTCAAGTCTTTTAAGCCTTAGGGCCTGTTTGGATCGTCATTTTTACACTCGAAAAAGTCTTTTTTTTTTGCCACAAAAGACTTTTTTCAAAATAATAGATTGTTTGGATGATCATTTTTGAAAAGTAATTATTCCATACAATATATTTTTTAAGCCAAAAAGTCTTTTTATAAAAAATAACTAAAAGTTGTTTTTCAAGTCAAAAAAGACTTTTAAAATTTTTGCTAGCTCAATGAAATAATAAACAAAGAAACTCTACTCCCACCCCCTCCCCATCTATTACTCTCATCAATTATAGTGGTGGGGCCCACTAAGAGAAGATAAAGACATTTTACATTATTAATAATCTAAAAGATCTTTAAAAAAAACATACGTTTTCAAACTAAGAGAAGATAAAGACGTTTTACATTAATGATAATCCAAACAACCTTTTAAAAAAAAATACATTTTCAAATATATATTTTAGAAAATTTATTTTTTAAAATAAATATTTTTTTGAAAAATAGAAATCCAAATTAACCTTTAATCTCTAGTTCCAGTTTCTTTAAACAAGCAACTTATGTTGAATATGCCAAAGTATTGATTCTAGCACCCTAAGTTTGTCGCAATTTAATTGGAAGAAGTAGCCATCGCACGTCTGGAGGATGTGAGCCTTCACCTTTTTTCCCTTAAACAAAACTATGGGGCTCATGATGTATGTTGAGAGGTGAGAACCACTCCTTAAGACTGCATTTGTTTACTGAGAAAACAACGCACGATAACAAAACTTGAGTGACTTTCGTTGTTGTGTGTGAAGTCAAAATTGTGCCTTATAAAATTGTGTCTCACCCCATCATACACTCTTTTCACATACCACATTGCCTTTGATACATTGACACGTGGCACATGTAGGGGGACTTAACATTTTGATCACATGACATGTAGCACCCACTTGGCATGTGGGGATCTTACATATCTTGAACCACATAACATGTGGGTCCACATGACAAGTTGGGCCTTGATGCACTAACACGTGGCACATGGAGGGCCAACTAGCATGTAGGGCCTACCTAATATGTTGATCACATAACATGTGGGGCCTGCATGACTTGTCGGACTTTGATACACTAACATGTGACATGTGAGGGGCCATGCACCTAGCATGTGATACCCACTTGATACACAAAGTTGTTTGATGTGTGGAACCCATAAACATAAATTTTAATTCTAGCCCATTACTAAATTAGCATCAAAGATAGGGATTTTATAATAGACTACATATGGGCCCAATTAAAATAACCAACCTAAACTCAACTCGACCTAAAGTCGGACTAAGGTTTGCCAACCTAATAACTCGACCGAGGATGAGAATAGTCATCTCAAACCCACTCACTTAATTTTTTTTTTAATATATGCAATAAAAATATTTCCCATATTTATATTTAACTAGAGCCCTTAAACACGTTCAACTTTCAGTATTCCACATTTTTATATTATATCTTATAAATTTATAGAATTATATTTTTATTTCTTACTAGTGGGCTATCCGTGCTTTGCACGTGAGTGATTGTAGGGGCCTTTTAGAAGAAGTGGCAAAATAAGAAAGTTTTAACCTTAAGGGCAATTTAGAAGTTTGGAGGGGCAAATCTTTAAAGTGTGGCAACTTAGGGCACAATTAGAAAATCAAAATTTTGAAGTTGTTTATGTGGAATATATATGTAGTTATTAAGTGGTTATTTTTTATATATGGAAGAAATGACAAAATAATTAAGTTGTTATTAAGGAACTGTTTTGGAAATATGGAAATAATGGCATGTAATTAATTTAATGGTTATTAAAGGGCTGTATTGAAAATAAGAATGACGGAATAGAAAGTAATTAAGTATTTATCAAGGGGTTGTATTAAAAATATAATATAATTAATGGTACATGTACTTGGGTGGGCACGTTAAAAGAACATTTAATGAACTTTTGGTAGTGAGGGGCATCTAATGAACTAGTGCCTAGGTTTTCTATTTTTTTATTGGCAACTAATTGGTACCTAGGTGAACATCGCATGGCATACTGAAGTCTTGGCTTTAAAAATAGTAATTAACTAGTTAGTGGGCTGTACGTGAGTGATTGTAGGGGCCTTTTTGGAAGAAGTAGCAAAAGTTTCAACTCTAATGGTAGTTTGGAGGGGGTGAATCTATAAATCTATATATCTATACCAGAGAAGTGGGCAGCACTCTTCTCACTCCTCCATGCCGTGCTACATGGCATTCTCTTCATGCAGAGCGCCACATAAGTAACCATGTCTCTACGTGGCATTCTCTCTCTTCCCTAAACTGGCACCGTCTTTATTTCTCCCCAAAACTTCTCTCTTCCCATAAATGAAATGAGAAACCTCTCTTAAGTCTTTCTATATTCCTCTCTACGTCCATAATGTTACTTAAAGACTCCTCGTTTCTCTCCTTTCTCCCTCATCCAAACAGCTACACATTTCCATAAAGATGTCTTTTCCAATTCTCCTAATTTGTCATTTATTCCAACTTATTCCCTAGAAACGTCAACCCACGTATCTCTCTTAATATCTCATTTCTCTCTACTCAAAACGTTTCTTTTTCTTCTCCCATTAAAAACGCCTATTCTTGTTCGTTAAAAACGTCTCTTCTTATTTTCCATTAAAGAATTGGCTTTTAGATGGGTCAGTTGGGTCTTCGCCAAAATCTGATATCAAGGTTCCAGATTTTATTGAGGCGCAATGGGGATGAGCCACCACCATCGCTATGCCAACAATCACGGATAACGCTGCCTACGATTTGAGGGTTTCTTTTGGTTGGTGGATAATAAGGAAGCATGAGCCACGCAATGTGTACATTCTCATTTTTCAACACTTTTTTTCAATATCTTAAAAGAAACTAAAGTCTATACAGGTTGGGTTCTTCGATAGTGACCAATCTCCTTTTTACAGATATAATAAAATGACCAATTATTAATTGCAAAATAAATAGTGAATATCCAATCAATCCTGACCTATAATTTGTACAATACATCATACTGCATGAAAATTATATCAGCCAGATGATCCCCATCGTCAATCAATTAATGGACATACTTCTTGGATGGGCATAGACAAAAAAACCAGATTCGCTTTGACCTAACTGCTAAACAAAAAAAACATGCATGGCATGTGAATAATTATATCTTTGATGAAGGACATACATCATCAAAACCTCCATTGCACAATGTTATGACTGTCTACCAAGCATCAATGTAGATTGTTCACTAAGTCAACCCCTAAAACCATTTTTTTAAAAGTAAGATGGAAAATGAGAAAATATAATCAACCGCACATATCGATCTATCCAACTTTGCACCATCTGATTTTCTAGATGCATAGTAGATAAGGCTATTTGGTACATATTCTGAAAATCCATTTTGATTTCCCATTTTTTCCTTCTTTTAAAGCTTTTTTTTATTTATTTCTATTGTACAAAGAGAAAATTTTAAAAAGTGAAAGCAACAAATAGCTGAAGAGAGAACAATTTTTTCTGGGGGAAGCACAGGCGCAGATCAAGGCCTTAAAATTGTTGGAACATCTTAAACAATTGTTGGTGAACCTTGATTACAGAAAAAATAAAAATAAAACAAAATTTGAGTTAAATAGAAAATGCGCTTCGTTTACTCAATATATATATATTATATTGACTATTTTTATGTGACATCATTATTTAAAAAAATATTATAAATTAATAGATAAAAAAAAGTAACAAAATTTAAAATACAGTTTTCCTTTCATAAATAAATTAAGAGTTTATTGACCCATGCTAAGCACAGGCGAAGAAATAAGAAAATTAAAAAGAAAAATACCGCATTTAAATTTATACATAAAAACTCAAAAATGTGAATTTTTTTTGTTGCTACTTTATTTGCTTTTAGTCGTTGTAGATTTTTGTTACTTTTTGAGATTCCTAATGGAGAAGAAAATGACATGGGGAAGAGGGTGAGATTGAGAGACATCTTGAGTTTGTTATTTACTTGAAGGGGAGGGGGGAATTGAGGATTTGAGGGTCAGAAATTAAGGAAATAAATTAAAATTTTATTAGGAGAAAGGGTTGTTTATGAAAGCAGAGGAAATAAGTAGAAGTTTAAAAGAAAAAGTAAATAAATTAAATTTAAAAAAAATACACCAATAATTCTTTAGGTGGAAATTATTATAATAAGTAAACCTCAATTGTGGCTCAACTATAGGGATTTGATGACAGGATGAGCAGTTTTTGTGGTTGTTTAAAATATTTTTTTAATAAATTTTCTTTTATGTAACTGTTTGATGGAGAAGAGATCGTAAACGGTGCAAAGAGTTTAGGGATGTAGAATGGAGGGAGATGTTTTAGGTGGGGTTTACGTTATTAACTTTATTTTTAAATAAATTTTCTGTTATGTAACTGTTTGATGATTGTATTGCGATATGTAGCCCGTACAATGAACCCACCCATCTAATGGCCCAGAATCAAGATTTATAAGAAAGACATGTAGGCAATCTGACTATGGCTTCTATAGGACTTGGTCCTATACAAAATTTGATAAGATCCACCCCAAAAATGCCATGTGGCAGACTCTTTAGGGCCCATTGTCCGATGAATTTTTGGCGCACCCCTTGATGGAAAGGTAACACCAAAAATCAACCTGATTGATGATTTGTTGCCGTTGTATTTGAGATAATTTTATTTATGTCTAGGATGGAACACATCCATAGGCCTGTTCATGAAGCCTACGATGGCAAAAAAAATTAATTCCAACGGCTAAACATCGCCAATCCAGGCTGATTAATATGCCTGAAAGTTTGCGATTAAATTTGAAGAAGCACATTCACAGGCTACACGAAAGACGTATCCATTTGTTTTCTTTTGTTCAATATTGAATTTATCGTAAAGTAAAATAAAAATACCAATAGAACAAATTGAAACATGGGGTACAACAAAAAATTTATGCGTGGACTTACAAACCAAAAATCAGTCTGAACAGTGATTTCAAACTTTGGATCTTCAATTCGGACCCCAAATATTGCAATAATGCTCAAATTCCATGAATAAAAGTAAACCCATGAAAACAACTCTCATATTCGCTCAAAAGTGATTATTTTAAGTAATTATCATCCTAGCGTTATCACACTCTCCTACATAAAATTGTCATTTTTATCAACTTTTCTATGTAAGAGTTTTTTCCATTGCGTAGAACATACTTTTCTGGTCAAAATGGTATATTCGTATGCATTCATACGCATTTATTTGATCCATATGCGAAACAGTTTTGTAGAAATCTCATAACACAATTTTTCTATCGTAGGAGCACTATCGAACAATTCTGATGGAATGTAGGCTCACAATCAATCCCCAGAGCCGATGAACAAAGTAAAAGAACCAGCAGGCTAAAACAGGAAGATATGGGCCAAACACGGGCTTAGCCAGAAGATCGTAAATTTAAAGCCGGACCAAGAACCAAGGGAGTGAACAGAAGCAGTGAATCAATGAAGAACCGCAACCAAAGATGAATGCCAATAAAGAACAAATATGGATTGAGACTTAAGAGGAATCAAAGATCTAGAGTAACATCATCAGCATGATCAACGGCCACAGAAGATGAATATAGGGATTTGACCCAAAATCTGAGCAATCTGGAAATACAGACCTAGCTAATGGGTCACAGGCAAAGTTGTGGGCCAATGGGCCAAATCGATGAGTCATAACGGCAGATGTGAATCTTCACAATAGGGGCCGCCTCTCTCATCTTGGAATAAAGAAAAACCGTCTTCTTCGAACCAGCATCTCCACTTCCACGTTCTCTCCATTCTCTTCACAACCCTTCATCTCTAATCTTTCTTCCTCTCTTAGTTGTTACACCCAGCATCCATCCATCACTACCCACCATAACTTCTCTTTAACGTACTAGAGTTGCAACCTGCAACTCCAGTCCGTTTCAACTAGAGAAAATCAAAAAAAAAAAAAAGCAAGAAAAAGAAAAAGAAAACAAGGAGAAGAAGAAGAGCCATGGACTGCACTTCTTCCATTGCCGCCCAGCCACACTTTGGACTGCACTTCCAAATCGCCACCGCCATCATCTGCATTACCACCGCCATTCTCACAGCCTGTCTACAACCGTGCAAATACCACACAAATCTGGCCGGTGCACAACAACACCAACCTACACTTCGGGTTCCTCCTCATTTGCTCTAGCCACCTACCGTTGCTCAAGCAAGTCGGGGTTATCATCATCAAACCTCGCTGTCTTAATGGCCGGTTCAGACTGTATCTCCGATAAATCACCTTCATGGCCATGATCTCCTCGTCTCTCAAAGTTCATCTTCATTCTCTTTTCCACCATCAAGCCGATCCCCTTGGAGCCTCATGTGGATGTTCTCTCCAAGATTACCAAGCCGTTTCCAGCCGCCTAGGTAAATCAAGGTGATATTTTCTCTTCTCTCTACCTTCACTTTCTTTAAAAGTGTTGCATTTCTCTCATCCATTTTATCTCTCTTTCTCTCTCTAGTTGTTTTTCCATTTTCTCTCTCTTGTCTTTTTCTTAGTTTTGATTTATTTGCTTTATTTTTTTGTTTATGCACTGTAATTCAAGTTTCGATCAAGAAATAAATTTCCCTTTTTTTACAGTGTTTGCATTTTTATTTTATATTGCTTACAGTAGTCTAGCAATTTCTCTCTCTAAAAATCAATTAATCATGTTTTAATCCACCACCATTCTCACCTCTCCATGAATTTTTGGCAAAAATTCGTCATTTTATGTTCTTGAGTAGCGCGAACTAACCCCGAGGGCGAATCAACATCCAACACGAATCCCTGTACAAATATCTCTGAATTTTGCAGGATAAAATCAGATAATTATAAATGTGTTGATTCTAGGGTTTTCGAATCCAACGACGCGAAAAAACCCTAATTTCAAATGGCGTCGTTGCCGCTCGGGTGTACGGGAGTGCAAAAAGGCACGTAGCTGACGGAATCAAGAAGTTTCTAAAAGCGGAAAGATCAAACTTGGAAACTTTCCATCTTTTATTTTTTATATTTTTAGCACTTTTTAATTAATATTTTTAATGCCCTGGACGACCGGGTGTAAAGTTGTAATAGTTTAAGAATTTCTTTGATTCTATTTTAGGACTTATCTGCTAGATCTTGTTCTAGGGTTTTTAGAAACCCTAGATTAAGTGATAAATTCAAAGAAAAAAAAATTTCAAAAAAAATTAGGGTTTTCATTCTCTGCGGATTTATAGAGGATCACACGCGGTGAGTTTCACTTTTTGGAAAGTTTCCACAATTGTGAAATCCGGCAAAATTAGGGTTTCCATACTTGAAACATTCAAATTTGAGAGAGTTTCTATCTTTAGAAATCCTCTTAACTTGGCAATATATGAAAAAGGAAACATCCAATTTTAGCAGGATTCCAATCTTGGAAACATTCTAAAATTAAACAGGATTTACATATCTTAAGTTTCTTGGAAGGTTTCCAAAATTCGGGAAATGATTCAAAATTAGAAATTTTCCAATTTGGAAATTTCTAAATTCGAATTCCAACTCGAATTAGGATACTCATTCACACTTGCCTTAATTACTTGTTTATTCTGTGCACCCTAAAGAAAGGCAAGAACCTTCCGTATCCAATCCCAAACCTAGACCCTTAGATCTCATCTACAGGAACACGATCCAGTGTGGGTAGGGAGCGAAAGCTCAAAGAGGTGGAGTCGGGCCCAAGCCCATTAGGATACCCCTCCCTAACCCACAGAAGCGACCCTGTGGCATGGCCCATGGGAGGTAAGTCTATATCCTCGCCTTTAGTGCGATACGATGTTATTAGGTGAATCATTGCCGCTTATCTATTTGCTTTCACATATATATTATTCGACTTGCATGGTGTGGCCGTTAATAATTGAACATTAATCGAGCAGACCCAGCTCTTTCTAAAACTGGTGGGCTTTCATCACCTACCTCATCACTCCAGCTACATTTGATCCTCAGGATCCATCTCTAATAAAAAGAATCAAGAGCTAGAGCCAACATAGATTGGTGTTCTAGGACACCCCTACACGTAGTCTTTCCATCCATCCCAGGTCGAATAAGTCCATGAGTGCGAGTCCCTGTTGTCTAACACACCCGTAGGTCTCTACTACTCAAGTATACCGAACTCGCCAGTGCCATCCCTGGTTCTTTGATTGGTCTACTATTTGTTGGTTAAGAATAGGGGTGTCAACGGGTCAGTTCCGGTTCAGTTCCTAAGGTGTCCAGAACTGGAACAATCAGTTCCGGTTCTTATCGGTTCGGTTCCTTAAAGCTTTCGGTTCTTAAAGTGATGGATCCGGAACTGGAACCGATTATATATTTATGTCGGTTCTGATTTTGGTTTCGGGTATATTGGGCCAAATCTTGAGAATATGACAATATTTACACTATATTTATTTATTGGTACCGGTTTTTATCGGTTTCGGTTCCATATTAGGCTACCCAGAACCAGAACCGTTATTGTCAGTTCGGTTCTAATTTTGGTTACTTTTTAATCGGTTCTCAAAAATGTGGAACCGGAACTGGTATTTTCGGTTCCGGTTCCGATTCGGTTCCGGTTAAACGGGTAAAATTGACACCCCTAGTTAGGAACACGCACCAACCCTAGCTTAACCCGAAGGAACACTCTTCTTAAACACTTGACCAATCCTATTAGTCTGGGACGTATTTAAGTCAGTCGTTGTGCCGCACGTCTGTCTAGGCTTCGGATTGCCTTATTGTTGACTAGAGTTAGTACTAAAGAATTCGCTCTGAAGAGTGTAGCCTGGTGAAAACCCACGAGCGACAAGGTTAGTCCGACGGGTAACAAGATAAACTAGTGATCCGCCCACTGTCATAATAGACCTCAGCCCACAAACTAACATGATAAATCCCTTAAAATATCCTAATTGATTTAGAAATAGGGTTATCATGTTTGCTCCTTGTACATCATATAGTCTACTTCAGGTTAGTATTCTCCTCTAGCAACTTTTTGCCAAGATTACGGCTTGTTTTTTCAAGCATATGCCTGTTTGGACCCGATCCAACCGTAGATTGATTCAATCTGAGAGTCAGTCTAAAGTTTTAGATTCTTCATCAGTATCTTCACCTACTCTATCTCCTACACTCCCCTCCTCTCCCAGAGAAACTACCTTCGTAGATCTGGCGGTTGAACGACCTCTCATTGAGATATACGCGCCTATCTCTGCAAACCCACCCACTTGTATTGTACTTCCACCCACTAATATTCGCTCAAAAATACTTATTTTAAGCCATTATCCTTATATCGATGTCGCATTTTCCTATGTAAAACTTGTCTTTTCGTCGACTTTTCTACATAAGAGTTTCTTCCATTGTGTAAAATGCATTCTTTAGACGAAAATCGACTATTTGCATGAAATAAACGCATTTCGGATAGTCCAGTATCAAATCGTTTTAGTTGAATCTCTTTACGTGCTTTTTCACTTGCAGGAAACCCTATCGGGCGATTCTCGAGGACTGGCGGGCCCACTATCAACAACAGAAGACTTCTATCAAAGTTTAAAGAGCCAGCAGGTTATGATAAAAAGATAGAACACATGTACGGGCAAAGCTAGAGGATCGTAGAGCCGGAATAAAAACTAAGGGAGAGAAGAATAGCTAGAGACCAAGAGAAGGACTTAGGTGTTAAAGGCCACACCAATTAACATCAAAGGATAAGTTTGACTTATTGGTGGAGTGGACGAGAGAGAATAAAGAAGACCAGGGTTCAAGACCCTCCAAGACTTTTATTTTTGTACTTCTTCTCTCACCTCTTTTCTATTTCTCACTCTATCTATTTTGACCCATGACCCAAGCCCATACCCATGACCCATGCCCATGCACATGCCCATTTGCAATAACAAGAGAGAATTGGTCTCACTTGACCGATTCTTCTCTCTCCCATCTCTCTCTATCCTAGTCACTCTCTCTCTCATCTAACTAACCCATTCCCAACCGTTGGATTAGATCCAACGGTCATCATTTTTACAACAAGCAAAAAAAAAAAAGTCAATAAGAGATCTGCGATCTCTCCTTCTTGGGTTGGTTCCCTCCCCTTCTCTTCCTCTCTTTCTTCTTTCTTTCTTTTCTTCTTCACCATTCTTCTCCGGCGAGCAACTCCGGCGAGCTCACCATTAACGCCTCCACCTCGAGATGTAAAGCGTCAAACAGCAACGTCTCCTTGCTGCCCATTCCATCCGCCGCAATCAAAGGCTACAATCCTCAATCCTATTGAGGTCAATCCAATCGGAGTTTCAATAGTAAGCTTCTCTCTAATTCATCTCTCTAACCTTCCTACCTTCTTTCTCTTTCTTCTTTCCCTATCTACCTTTACATGCTTTCTAGGATAATATTTTAATGGCTTTCTAGATTAATTTGATTTAATGTTATTTTCGTTGTAAAGCATTGTAAGCATTTATTTTTAGTTTAATGAACAAGTTTTAAATTCAAGTTTAAGTTATTTTCATTTATTGTGTTTTTTTTATTCTCGTTTCTTATATGTTTTTTTCATTCTAATAGTTTTAACAACAATCTCAAGCATATTTTAAATCAACCTCCACCATTCTCACCCTTCCATTTATTCTGAGCATTTTCTGATTATTCTTATTTTTTATTGTGCTAACTAATCCCGAGTGCGGATGATATCCGACACGAGCCACTGTGCAAGTCTGCTTATTTGCAGATTAAGTGAACAAATTCGGAGAATTTACAAATATTGTTGAAATCAAGGGTTTTCGATCCAACGATACGGGAAAACCTTAATTTCACCCACGACGGCGGTTCAGTTCAAAATCCAACCGCACATAGTACAATTGCTGCTACCTTTCATGGTCTTCCAAGAGACGACCCGTACACTCATCTAAGGCAGTTTCTGAACATCTGCACTTTCTTCAAACTTCAACACCTTGATGACGAGAGTGTCAAATTGAGACTTTTTCCCTTCTCTCTAAAAGATAGAGCCGCTGATTGGTTTTATTCTTTGCCCGAGAATTCGATTACCACATGGGAAGAACTAGCTCGGAAGTTTGTATTCAAATTTAACCCCATGTCAAGGACGAACGAGATGAAGCAGATCATCCTAGACTTTCGACAAAGGTCAAATAAGATATTCCATGAAGCATGGGACAGGTTCCAGGACACTAGCTCTCACTAAATGTCCCCATCATAACTTTGACAAGGGAGTCTTGTCCACATGTTCTATAAAGGACTCACTGATGAGTCCAGAACTCTGCTAGAGTTGATGTGCCAAGGCAGATTCATGAACAAAACTCCAACAAAAGCCTACATTTTCTTAGGAGAACTAGATGAAAACTCCCAGCACTGGAATACTGTGCAGAAGTAACACTCCTGTCCAACGGACTTCTATGAGATGTGAGGCAAAGGGTGACCCCGAGCTACAATCCCTAATTCAGGAACTTACCGAATCGGTCTCCGCCCTTGCTATCTCGGTCCAGCAAACTAAGCACAATTCTCAGTCTCTAGGATATTATTCTCCTGTCCAGCAAGATGTCTGTACATTCAGTACATTTCAATCTCCATTGCAGACTTCCTATGATCACACTTATTATCCGGACAATATGAGTCACCATAGCTTTGATTGAGAACAGTCTTTTCTCCAGCAGCCACTTCCGCAGGATAATTATCCTTCCGGGTTTCATCAACCCAATGGAGAGTATGACTGACAATACTCGCAGTTGCAGTACCAACCAGATCCATAGACTGAATATTTTGGTCAACAATGGACCCATCAGGATTTCCAGTGTCAGTAGCCAATCTCAGACTCACTACCAGCCTACCATTGTCATAATCCTTTGGACTACTATCAAGAGTTGGCACCACAACTTCCCTTAGCTGAACCGCCATAGTCTGCTGTTAAACCTGGCATAGAAGACCTTCTCTCTCAGTACATCATCCAGCAACAACATTCCATGGAGAGGTTGGACCACCGTCTAAATCAGTTAGAGTCTGAGAGTGTGAAAGTCAATTGCCTTAGTCAATCTATTGCTTATCTAGAGGAGATGGCATGACCACCATCTATGAGGAGGATTCACTACCTTGGACCCAATACCAGAATTGGCAGGATGAAATAGAAGTTGTTACCACCACTAAAATGAGCTAGAATTTTTACGAGCTAGTGTCTCCATTGTCGATGCCCTTACAAGCATCAACTCTTGAACCTAGCTCAGAGAAACCTATTTCTTACTCTACCTATGCTGCTTCCAATTCTGAAACTGAAATAGAGATTCCTAACACTGAGCTTTATCTCGATCGTAGGATCCCAACGATCCTAACCTTACCAGTTCCCACCACCCTTGGAGTGAGCCATAATAGTGATGAACCCGTGCCTCCATCTATGGTGCCCTTACAGGCAGCCACTTCTAAACCGAGCACAGAAATACCCATGTCCATCTCTATCTATGATGATTCTACCTCTGCATTCAATGCAGACATTCCCACTGTTGAGCCGTCTCTAGAATATGAGACTCCAGCTGTCCTAGACCTACCGTTCCCCACCGAGGATGAACATATTGAGTGCAGGGATTGGAACATTGATATTCGCTCAAAAGTGCTTATTTTAAGCAATTATCCTTTTAGCGTTATTGCATTCTCCTACGTAAAATACTCTATTTACCTACTTTTCTACGTAAGAGTCTCTTCTGTTGCGTAGAACACACTTTTCTGGACGAAATGGTATATTTGCATGCATTAAACACATTTTTTGGAAGTCTAAATATTAAGCCGTTCTGATAAAGTCTCATTACGCGCTTCTTCTGTCGCAGGAAACCCCGATGGGACGATTCTCGAGACTTGTGGGCCCAAATCGATCATGAAAGCCCATTATCAAAGCTTAAAGAGCCCACATGATATGACTAGAAGATATGAGCCAAATATGGGCTGAATAAGAGGACCAAAAAGCCGGCCTAAAGAACGAAGAGAGCAGGAGAGCCAATGACCAAGAGACGGACCAAAGCGTTTAAAGCCACATGAGTCAGCAAAGAATGATAGTCGACTCTACTAGAGAAGCGTGAGGATGGTCACAGTGAAGACCAGGGTTCCAGACCCTCCGCCAGTGCTTTTTTTCCATTTTTTTGATACTTTTTCTCTCATCTCTTCTTATTCTCTCTCTCTCTTCATCTCTCGATCCTCGAATCTACTGACCTAACCCCAGAACTCCTACCCATCGGCTCTATCTCATCTCCCTTAGCTTTCTGACCATTGGATCTTCCATCGGACCGTTGGATCTTCAATCGGACCGTTGGATCTCTCTAGATCTGTCGATATACCAATCTGAGCCCCAATCAAGTCACCATCCATCCGATCACCATCAAACTGTCTGTCACATCATCTTGTGAGATTATGGACATCATCAATCCATACGGGCCAATAGCCGGGCCCATCTTCATCGACCCGCTGTCCGACCAGTTAGTGGACCCCGCGAATTTCAAAATAATTTTAATTAAATGGGGGGTCCACTAATTGGGGAGATTCCCTATAAAAAGTAGGTTTTTACTTAAAAAAAAAAATATATATATATATATATATATATATATATATATATATTTTTCTTATTTTTTTATTTTCAAAAATCCCCTATTTCCATTAATGGAAATAGGGAAGCTTTAAAAGGAGAAGGATAGGGGTTCGTTCGAACCCTAATCCCTCTCCCCTCTTCTCCTCTCCTTCCCCTAATCTTCTGCCCACGTTTTCGCCTTCTTCTTTCTTCTCTTTTCTTCTTTTTTCTTCTTTTCTTCTTCTTCTTCCTCCTCCATCTTCGCCGGAGTTGCAGGCAGCAACTCCGGCCATCTGGTCCTCGTTCTCCTCCTCCTCCTTCTTCTTCTTCTTCTCCTTCTTCTTCTTCTTCTTCTTCTTCTTCTTCTTCTTCTTCTTCTTTTCTTCTTCTTCATTTTCGTTTTTGTCATTACCGTCTTCTACCAGAGTTGCAGCCTGCAACTCCGGCCGGCACCGCCCCCCCCAACCAGTCCAGCAGCCCCTCTCCCTAGAGTCTCCTGCCTCCTCTTCTTCAACACGTCCAAGCCTGCTACATCTACATCTTCATACCGACACGCCCCTCATCCTAACACCGTGAAGCACACCGTCTACCAAGGTTCCCAGCTGGTTGCTTCACCTGTAACTCCAGCCGATCACTGCTGCTCATTGCTGCCGGAAACCGCAGCACCACCTCCATCTTCGTCGCCTGCGACCTCCCACAGCACCTCCATTCTCCACCGTCCTGCTCATCCACCCTCCAACTGCTGTTGCAGCTTGCAACAAGGCCTCACCGTCGGTACTCTCTTCACCTCCCTCCATTATCCAAGCCGTTAACAGTTCTATTGCACAGCAGTCCTCTCTCCACTCTCTACACCCAGCAAGCAGCCACCATGCGTCATCTCAAAGGGCAGCCTGCTACACTACCATCGTGGGAAACACCTTCCCAAACCAGCCATCACCATTAAAGCTTGCCTCACGGACTGCATGAACCAGAAATCAACGGTTTTTCTTACTCTCCGGACGGTGTCTAAGGCCATGCTCCACTCCATCATCACCGTCCACCACCACCTGCAAATGCCCGGAGGATCTCCTCCATGTCTCATCTCCTCCACGCTGTAGATCAGGCCGTCACCCCTTTTCCCACTTGTCCTTCTCCACCGTGCAACAAAACAGCAAGATCTCACACCCCTCATCTTCCTCATCTTCACCAGATCCTCTTGCACATCCTCCTCATGCAACCACTCCGGGAAGCAACGGTGCTCTCATCATCTCATGGTCATGCAAGGGTAAGTTCTCCAAGGTAAGTTGTGAATCTCTTCTCTTCACTCTAACCTTCTCCTTCCCTCTCTAGGGTAGTTCTCTCTCTAGATTTCTCTATCTATTTCTCTCTTCGCTACATAGTTTCTCTCTCTAGAATAGCCTTCTTGATAGTTCTCTCTCTCTAGAAATACTCCCTCACTTCATTTTCTCTCTCTAACTCTCTCTGGAATTTCCTTCTTTAAAATTGCTTTTTAGTTTATCTTCTTATATGTTATTTTCGATTCAAGCATTGTAATAAACATTTGATCACTGAATGATAAAGTTTGTTTTTATCTATTATTTCTTGTGATGATCCGTCAGTTTTTGTTCTTATTCGCGCTAATCCAACTAATCCCGAGTGCGGATCGACATCCGACACGAGCCACTATGCAAAATTGCCCATTTTACAGGTTAAATGTCTCGGATAAATTAAAAATGTGTTGAAGTTAGGGTTTCCGTAACCAACGACGGGAAAAACCTACTTTCAAACATCCCTATCGCATTAGGAAACTGATATTCGCTCAAAAGTGCTTATTTTAAGCAATTATCCTTGTAACGTTATCGCACTCTCCTACGTAAAAGGATCTATTTATCTACTTTTCTACGTAAGAGTCTCTTCTATTGCGTAGAACACACTTTTCTGGACGAAATGGTATATTTGCATGCATTAAACACATTTTCGGAAGTCTAAATATTAAGCCGTTCTGATAAAGTCTCATTACGCGCTTCTTCTGTCGCAGGAAACCCCGATGGGACGATTCTCGAGACTTGTGGGCCCAAATCGATCATGAAAGCCCAGTATCAAAGCTTAAAGAGCCCACATGCTATGACTAGAAGATATGGGCCAAATATGGGCTGAATAAGAGGACCAAAAAGCCGGCCCAAAGAACGAAGAGAGTAGGAGAGCCAATGACCAAGAGACGGACCAAAGCGTTTAAAGCCACATGAGTCAGCAAAGAATGATGGTCGACTCTACTGGAGAAGCGTGAGGATGGTCACAGTGAAGACCAGGGTTCCAGACCCTCCGCCAGTGCTTTTCTCCAATTTTTTTGATACTTTTTCTCTCATCTCTCCTTATTCTCTCTCTCTCTTCATCTCTCGATCCTCGAATCTACTGACCTAACCCCAGAACTCCTGCCTATCAGCTCTATCTCATCTCCCTTAGCTTTCTGACCGTTGGATCTTCCATCGGACCGTTGGATCTTCAATCGGACCGTTGGATCTCTCTAGATCCGTCGATCTACCAATCTGAGTCCCAATCAAGTCACCATCCATCCGATCGCCTTCAGAATGCCTGTCACATCATCTTGTGAGACGATGGACATCATCAGTCCATGTGGGCCAGTAGCCGGGCCCATCAGCATCGACCCGCTGTCCGACCAGTTAGTGGACCCCGCGAATTTCAAAAATAATTTTAATTAAATGGGGGGTCCACTAATTGGGGAGATTCCCCATAGAAAAGTAGCATTTTACTTAAAAAAAAAAAAAAAAAAAAAAAAAAAAAAAAAAAAAAAAATTAAAAATATTTTTTTTTATTTAAAAAAATACCCTATTTCCATTAATGGAAATAGGGAGCTTTATAAGAGGAGGGAGAAGGGTTCGTTCGAACCCTAATCCCCCCCCTTTCTCTTCCATTCTCTCCCCCTATTAATCCCGCACAGATCTCCTCCTCCTTTTCTCTTCTCTCCCATTTCTTTTTCTTCTTCCTCTCCTTGTTATTTCATCTCCGGCGAGCCACCACCGGACTGGTTCGTCGGCTCCCCCACCTTCTCCTTCTTCTCCTCCTCGTTCTTCTTCTTCTTGATATTGTTGCACAGTCGCCGCCCTTCAACCTCCTCAACGTTTCCTTCCATCTTCCCTTCTTTTTATTTTTTTTTTTCGTTTTCGTTTTTGTTTTTGTTGTCATTACCGTTTTTTTTAACGCCGGAGTTGCAGACCTGCAACTCCGGCCGTCAGTGCTCCTCCACGATCTCCACCACCGCCTAACCCTTATTGCTGCCCTCTCCAGCGCCCTCTCCTCCACTGACCGGAGTTGCAGACCTGCAACTCCGGCAATCTTCATCCTCAACCACGTTGCTGCCACCACCGTCTTCATCAAAAATAACCAGCAGCTCCTTCTCCAACCATCCTCTCACCTATTATCTTCTCTCTCACCGTTCTTGCTGGCTGAACCAGCAAGAACGACCAGCTTGCACCCTTGGACGATTACCCCTGCAACTCATGCTTCCAACCTAAAAGGCTCCGGCGGTTCCTCATCATATTGCTGCTCACGGTTGGCTGCACACCGACTCAATCCCACGGCCAGACCTACAACTAGCAGGTCCTTGTTTCTCATACATTTCCACCGGCCAGATTCCACTAGTTGCTGCCCAGCAGCACCTCCACAAACGGCTCGCAAGCTTCACCAGGCATGCAAACATAGTCACATCTCCTTGCTGTCTTCCTCAACCGGAGTACAACCAGTGCACCTCCATGCACCAGCAGCAACCATGACTTACCGTGCTCTCCATCCCTCAATGATCGGATAACTCCTATGGCCCATCTTCATGGCTAACAATACCCCACTTAGGCCAACAATCCATGTCAACGGCCTCTTCTTGGCACACTGAATGCACACCATCCTCATCATTCTCCACTTGGCCGACCGCATGGGCCATTCACATGGTCGAACGGTAAGCCGAGGTGAGGTTTCTCTCTCTTCATCTCTCTCTCACCCTCACTTTCTCTCTCTCAAAACCCCTTTCTCTCTCTACATCCCTCTCTTATTAAAATGCTTTCTAGTTTAGTTATTTTGTGAGATTTTTGCTGTAGAAGACAATTTTGACTGAATAAAGTTGATTTGAATAAAATTATGTTCCATTCTCTGCAAATTTCCCGTCATTTTATGTCATTATTGCGCTAACCCGACTAATCCCGAGTGCGGATCGACATCCGACACGAATCCCTATACAAAAGTTCATATTTTACAGGTTAAAAGTTTCGGATAAATTAAAAATGTGTTGAAGTTAGGGTTTCCGTAACCAACGACGCGGAAAAATCCTACTTTCAGAAACCTTGAGGAAGAAGTCAATAATTTTCACCTGCCACCCTACGTCGATATTGTCGATAAACCGTGTGTCGTAGAGAGTCTAATTCAACACTCTCCCAAGGAAAAATTCTCCCAGTGTCAAGAAAACTTTGAGTCTGGCTTCATCTCGGAGTCAGACAATTATGGTATTACTGATTTACAGGAGTCTGCTCCATTCAAATATATTTTCACTAAACTCAATGAGTTTGCGGCTCTGCTAACCACAGCTAGAGAACCCACTACTACTCGCCTCTCAGTCTTTACTGCAAAGCTTAGATCCCTCCCCACTAAACTAAATATTTTTGCGGGTTTGCTCAGAGATCCTACTGTCATTCTCTCAGTCTACACTGAGAAGACATGTTCTACACTGATATACCAAGACAAGGGATAGGATAATTGTCTCCGTTCCACCTTAGGTGTCAGGAAAACTACATATTCACTCAGTCTCCATGTTTCAACCTGGTTGGGGGTACTTGATATATCCCCGTCATGTCTGGCTGGAGATATAAAACTTAGCTTTTTTGGAAAGGCAATTCTGGTATTCCTAGAGTACATGAGTCTCATGCATTTGTTACTACTATTATATCTTTGGAAATGCATGTACATTCATTCTGCTGATCATCAGGTACCACACACTGTAGAGTTTCTGCCGACTTGGTAACATCCTCCCTGAACCTTTGCATCATCATTCTCGATTTTTCATCATTTTATGTCCCGGTCATGAGCACTGAGGACGGTGCTATATTTTGGTTGGGGATAGATTTTTACCAAAACTCATGTCTTCATTTTGAAAAGAGAGAGAGAGAGAGAATCTTTTTTTTGGGTGGTTTTCGACGATTTTCTAGAATATTTTTTGAGAATGCCCTGATCTATGATTAGTTGAAACTTCCATTAAGTCTTTTTTGTCTTTTAAAAGTATTACATGTTAGCTTTAAGCCAAGTAATACTACATTGATTTTAAACACTTAGAAAAACTTAAACTCGGCACAAATTGTACACTATCAATATTAGGGTCATCCTAAGTTTAGATTCTCTAGAAATCCTAGAAGAATATTTGTGGAGACTTGACCCAGTGAGCTTTTGAGCATTTCATCATTTCTTAGGGTTATACAATCATTTTGAGTCACAAGATGACTCACTAATTCTTCATGTCCCTACTTATTTCGTTGCCAGATCTCATTAATTTTTGCCTTGGTCGTAGAACTTGGAACGACATCGAAAATCGAATTATTACAAAAGAATCTTCTCTATATCCATTCAAGACATCATAGATAAAAGTGCAACCCTAGAAAATGATGTAGGCCATCTTTCTAAACCTATCAGACCTTTTTGGCGTACCTAAAAATCTTTACCATTAGAAGACCTTTTCGAGCATACTATTGAAACCTTTCCTTGGCAGCCCATTCACCAAGGACCGAGCCTAAACACAAGAAATACATTACCCTACTTCTGTGGAGGATATAAAAGAATGATTGGTATGGGTGCACGATGAAAGAAAAATCAGAAGAAAAAAAAGGAAAACAAGTGGAGGTCAAGCTAAAAAGAACATACAAAAGAAGGAAAGCTGAAAAGAAAAGCAAAAAAATATATTGAGCTGTCTCAAAAATATCAGAAAAAGAGAAAAATAAGAAAGATAAAAAGAAAACTGATGTTATACCCTCAAGCAAGTTGCTAATTAAGAAAAAGTTGGGATATCCTCTTAGAATTTTGAATCCTTGTGATTCCTTATTTTTCTAAACCTATCCCAAGCCTCAATACAACCTAACAAAACCCTATTTGATTCTAGGCTAGCACAATCATAGAATGTGGAGATTGGAGAAAAGAGAACCTATAAAGTTTAATCTGACGTTACCAAGCAATATGATATTCTGATCAAGAGATCTTCTGAATTTCTATAGTCCTTCCTTCAAAATAATTTATGTGAGATATTTGTCCGTTCTTAGCAACCTATCTCCTCACATATCACTTGAGAGAAAAGTAGTCTGACCATTTCGGAGTGATTCATTTCCGAGTGACACACAAAGGAGATTTGAAGTCGAGGCATAAAATCTTGGAAGGAAATTTGGAAATCTTCACTGCGGGATAATGATAATGTTGAGCACACACACACGTTGACTCTTACTATTCCGAGTCTTAATTATTAGTCTGTAGTCTTGCTAAAATCTTTCGACTATCTGCTAGCTTGTAACTATTTTCATGCATCCTTCAAATTTGACAAAACAGAGTTTCCTCTGAGTAATGAGAAAAAGTGCGCAGCATGTGCCTAGCCCTTTTAAGCTCATTTTTTTTGCACTAATTGCCAAATGATTGGTAATATGCTGGTTAGGGGTTGTGATATTCGCTCAAAAGTGCTTATTTTAAGCAATTATCCTCTTAGCGTTATCACGCTCTTCTACGTAAAATTGTCATTTTTATCAACTTTTTCACGTAAGAGTTTTTTCCATTGCGTAGAACACACTTTTTTGATCAAAATGGTATATTCGTATGCATTCATACGCATTTATTTGACCCACATGCGAAACCGTTTTGTAGAAATCTCATTACGCGATTTTTCTATCGCAGGAGCACTATCGGACAATTCTAATGGAATGTAGGCCCACAATCAATCCCCAGACCCGATAAACAAAGTAAAAGAGCCAGCAGGCTAAAACAGGAAGATATGGGCCAAACACGGGCTTAGCCAGAAGATCGTAAAGCCAGACCAAGAACCAAGAGAGTGAACAGAAGCAGTGGATCAATGAGGAACCGCAACCGAAGATGAATGCCAGTAAAGAACAAATATGGATTGAGACTTAAGATGAATAGAAGATCTAGAGTAACATCATCAGCATGATCAACGGCCATGGAAGATGAATATAGGGATTTGACCCAAAATCTAAGCAATCTGGAAATACAGACCTAGCTAATGGGTCACAGGCAAAGTTGTGGGCCAATGGGCCAAATCGATGAGTCATAAGGGCAGATGTGAATCTTCAAAATAGGGGCCACCTCTCTCATCTTGGAGTAAAGAAAAACCATCTTCTTCAAACCAGAATCTCCACTTCCACGTTCTCTCCATTCTCTTCACAACCCTTCATCTCTAATCTTTCTTCCTCTCCCAACCGTTACACCCAGCATCCATCCATCACCGCCCACCACAACTTCTCTTTAATGTGCTGGAGTTGCAACCTGCAACTCCAGTCCGTTTCAACCAGAAAAAATAAAAAAAAAAAAGCAAGAAAAAGAAAAAGAAAACAAGGAGAAGAAGAAGAAGAAGAGCCATGGACTGCACTTCTTCCATTGCCACCCAACCACACTTTGGACTACACTTTCAAATCGCCACCGCCATCATTTGTATTACCACCGCCATTCTCACAGCCTGTCTACAACCATGCAAATACCACACAGATCTGGCCGGTGCACAACAACACCAACCTACACTTTGGGTTCCTCCTCATCTATTCTAGCCACCTACCTTTGCTCAAGCAGGTCGGGGTTATCATCATCAAACCTCGCCATCTTCATGGCCGGTTCAAACTGCATCTCCGGTAAATCACCTTCATGGCCGTGATCTCCTCATCTTTCAAAGTTCATCTTCATTTTCTTCTCCACCATGAAGCCGATCCCCTTGGAGCCTCGTGTGGATGTTCTCTCCAAGATTACCAAGCAGTTTCCAGTCGCTTAGGTAAGTCAAGGTGATATTTTCTCTTCTCTCTACCTTCACTTTCTCTAAAAGTGTTGCCTTTCTCTCATCCATTTTATCTCTCTCTCTCTCTGTTGTTTTTCCATTTTCTCTCTCTTCTTTTTCTTAGTTTTGATTTATTTGCTTTATTTTTTTGTTTATGCACTGTAATTCAAGTTTCGATCAAGAAATAAATTCCCTTTTTTTATAGTGTTTGCATTTTTATTTTATATTGCTTACAATAGTCTAGCAATTTCTTTATCTAAAAATCAACCAATCATGTTTTAATCCACTACCATTCTCACATCTCCATGAATTTCTGGCAAAAATCTGTCATTTTATGTTCTTGAGTTGCGCGAACTAACCCTAAGTGCGGATCGACATCCGATACGAATCCCTATACAAAATCTCTGAATTTTGTAAGATAAAATTAGATAATTACAAATGTGTTGATTCTAGGATTTTCAAATCCAACGACGCGGAAAAACCCTAGTTTCAGACTCCAATCCAATGCTTAGAAATCACTAATCCGGCTAATCTTTGTCTATATCTCCATGTAAGGTTGGGCCAAACATCCATAAATATCTAAGAAAGTGTCATGTGATAAATTGTGGTCGATCAGTAAACTTGCTAACTAGTGCAGGCAAATTCGAAAGTTGATGAAGAGTTTGAGGTTTTCTATGCTTTACATAGTTAAAAAAAAAATTTTAAAAAAAAGCAAAAAGTTAAAAAGAAGAAATGGGTTACTGAATGAACCATCAAATGATCACAAATAAATTTGAAGATGTCAAAACTTATTTTGGAATAAGAGTCTATAAGCAAAATCCAAGACGTGGAGGAAGAAAATGATCACAAATAAATTGACCAAATTATCACAACCATCAATCCCATTTTTTTGATAATTCGGCCATTGGTATAAAGAAAAAAGATCTATATCATCCATTACTGTTGACTTTTGACTTGAAGAGCTTCTTAGGCTGGATCCACCTGCAACGTCTTGAAATGTGCTTATAGATGACAATGAACAGTGCTAAAACTAAAATTCCTTCTGGTAAAGCAACTATAGACACTAATATTTCTTTTCATCCTGCTAGTGATGAATCTGATATTCCTCAAGATTAAAAGATATATGAAACTGCTGAGAATGTGTAGAAGAAGAAAATCTCATCTTTGAGGTGCCCTTTACTGGTCGTGGTGATTGATTTAATGGATAGATTGCCTTTAACCATCGTTAAAGAAGGGAAACAACAAAGTAAACAAAACAACAGAACTTGGATTATTCCATTCGAATGAACAATAAATTTACAATTACCACTACAACAGGAAGACCATCACAACCACCAACCAAAACTCACCACCATTTCCACTAAATCATCAACCCACTAACCCGATCTGAATCTAAGAAGTTGATCTAGTACTTCTAAGTCATGTTTGGATACAGAATCCCCTAGTGGCCATTTGACTTTGGACCTTGAAAAGATGAGCACTAGTTAAATAACTTTGCCGAAAATTATTTCACCAATCAACCAAGTTGGATCCTGTCTCTCCCATGGCAAGCTTATAACATTTGTAAAATTTGTCAGCCACAAACGCAAGAAATATGTGTAAGGAATATTTTCATATTCAATTTGGTAAAGATTCCATTTGACATAAAAATATTCTTGTAACCGTTCCTATGAGCACTAGTGTAGTGTGAAGATGTCGTGGTACGCATACTTCGCCAACTACGCGAAGACTAAAAGATAGAGACAGCAAGAATCAGATGGTTGACGACAGGAGTCATCTGAGTAACTGTCGTTTTGTCAGTTAACAATTGTGTACGCTCGACTAGGAAGGTAAGTGACTTAGTGGTCATAAAAGTTGATTAAAATGAACAAAATATAATGGTCAGACTTAGTCATTGAGCAGATCCGAGTCAAAATCAATTATATTGACTTGTGGGAAAGTCCGATCGATTGGACATGTATCCCCAATTGATTGTACATAGCCCAATCGATTGAAGACACTGTGTAATCGATTGGAGACTACGTAGCAGAAACTTATTTGAGTACAATCGATTGGAGACTCTGTGTAATCGATTGGAGACTTCGGGACAGAAAGTTATAGATGTTAAATCGATTGGAGAGCCTTATGCAATCGATTGGTGCCTTTGGAACAGAAAACTTATTGAGCCCAATCGATTGGACAGTTATCCCCAATCGATTGGACCAAGTGTACAATCGATTGGACCTTGAACAGAATTGGTCTTTCTCAGATCCAAAATTCTAGGTTCCATCATCCTACGTTCCACACGACTCAGGGTCTTAGAATTCTATAAATAGAACCCTTATTACCTTCTCTAAACACACACAGAGACACAGAGTGACTCAATCTTCAAGAGAGAGAAGCAAAGGCTTATTATTTATTAGAGTGTCCATTCGAAGAGCAAGAAGCTTATTTTCATTCACATCTTGTGAGCTTGTTCTCTTCTTGATCAAAGCCAAGAGCTTGATATTTACTCAGCCTAAGTTTTCCACTTCTATATTCAACCTAGTAAGCCTGAGAGTACCAGTGTGACTCAATACCATTTGAGCAACTTAGGGTTTAGGATGTATTGAATCCTTCACCTTCTGCAAAGGCGGTAGTGTTGAGAATTAAGATCGGAGGAGCCGATCGAAGGTAGGTTTGGGGTGTACCAAACTGAACAAGCGGACAAGGCTTCTTGGCTGGAACGGCGCGCGTGGATTCGTGGCGTTGATTCAGATGACGTGGACGCATTGGCAGTAGGCCTTGGATAAGGTTGGAAGCTGTATTTGCAACGGTGCTGCGTAGGTAACCTTTGTTTCATTTAACTTTTCAGTTAGTGATACTTTCTGTCTAGACGTGGTCCCGTGGTTTTTCCTTGGCTAAGATTTCCATATAAAAATATCTTGTCTTGTGTGATTGTTTGTTTGTATTCCGTAATCTATCCTGATTAGATCAAACGACAAAAAGACAATATACCACAGATGTATATTTGATTTGAATCAGTTGTGATAATCATTTTTCAAACAACCAAGGCATGCGATTTTATCCCCTTACCAGTAAAACTATGTATGTATTATTAAATTTAAATACCTAATCAACCCCCCCTTTCTAGGTATATTGAGTTAAAGAGAACAGACCGGTGGAATTTTAATATGGAAAAGAGGAATTGTATCATAAGCTTGCCAAACTCAGGCAACAACTCTGACTTTATAATACGATCTTTGGTGAGATGCGTAGCCCACTTCGAACTAATTTGGTGAGGTTAGGAAATGAAAGAAGGTGTTGGAATGTGAAATGTTTTTAAAGTAGACGTTTTGGTTCCTAAGAAACACGTATTGGTTGGAAGAAAAAAATAATAATAAACTTACTTGGTTACCGGCTGGTTGAGTAGTCAAGAGTGCGATTTTAAAAGTTAGCAACGTGGCACTTTAAGAATGGGGCCGTTCTATTTGTTGCGTACGGCCCTGGCGCATAGAATTTGTTTCCTATATTCAAAGGGGGTAAATGGTATTTTATGAAGTAAGGGTATTTTTTAAAAAAATTGTGAAAAAATGGAGAGAGCGCCACCTCAGCAGTGCCAAGCTTTAGTATAGATAATAGATAGATTAGGTTGTTTAAGGATTTTTTTTGGAAATATAGAAATAATGACATGTTAAATAATTAAGTGATTAAAAGGGGTTGTTTTGAAAATATGGATAACATGATATGGTTAGTAATTTTGTATGTGATAATAAATGGGTTATATTGAACATATAATTAATGGCATGGGAAGTAATTAAGTACTTTAATATAACTGTTTTTTATTAATTGGTCAACTGTAATATCCTGAATTTTTTCAAGATATTTTAAAATTTTTAATTATTATTTTTAATTATGTTAATAATGTTTTGTTAATAAATATTAAATATTAATGATTGGTTGCACGTTGTTTGAATAAAAATTAGTATGGTGGGCCTTTTGAACAATTTAAAGACCTTGTAGGCCTAAAAATTACCTAAATTAAAGCCTAGTTGATATATAAAGGTTTTATGCCCATTTCTGGCTCATACCCAACTTAAAATTAGTCATTTAGTGTGTTATAAAATTTATCCATTTTAAAGTTACAAAATCGCTTTTAATTTGAGATAAAATAGAAGTTGTTGTTTATTTTCATAAAAGATAGCAGAGACTCTTTCAACAAAAATCCTAAACTCTATTATGAACTAAAGATCCTAATCCTTTACCAACTTTAGATCTAATGGCCCATAATTGACTTTTCAAAAATTTATACAAAAATTCTAATCTTAAATCTACTCACATAATTTGTTTAAGAGGCTCAAAAAAAAAAAAAAACTTAATCACCTATCTTGTTGAAAAATACTCCCACTTCATATTTCTCTAATCTCCTCCATTTATCATTCTTGGATTTGGTGAATACTTCCAAAGGATCAACAAATGTTTAAGGTAGGTACCATTCTCATAATTCTTTCAATACAAGTCATTAATTCGTGAGCATGTAATTATTGTTAAATTATAATTGATAGTCGATTTTATATTAGAGATCTCTTATGTGGATTTTATCATTTTTGTATTAGAGATCCCCTGTGTAGATTCTATTTATTTCATATTACAGATCTCATGTGTGGATATTATCGTTTCAGTGAATAATTATTTAATTGTTAAGGCATGCATTGTATTTTTGATTCAGAAGTGATAAAGCATGTTTGAAGTGAATTCTCTAGGGTGAAAGACCCGAAAACCTCGAGAAGACCCCTTGTGTGGGTTGTGTATATTTTTAATTAATTTTTCATTTATTCATTATAACCATGATATTAGTATTTGACAACTTAATTTATGCGAACATGTCTATATATTCTGTATTGTTTGAATTATGTTTTGGATGAAAAATATAGTGAGCGTTTGGCTCACTCCTACAACCATCATTTCAGGTTTGTTGATCATGATGAAAAGAACACATTAGATGAAGTGAGCCAAATGATGGAATAAACTTGAAGAAATGAATTTACTATTTATTCTAAGATAATTGATTATAATATAGAGTTTTAAACTAATTATTCACATTGAGATTAATGGAAATAGTTTAATTCACATTTTGGTACTTTTATAAAAGAAATTGATTACTCAAATTTACCCGATGTCTTAGGCGAGAATATTCGTCAAATATTCTATCGATATTGAAATAATACGATTCCAAAAGAGTTCATTTTAAAACTGATTGTATTATTTTATAATTTTTTTTTTGAATTTAATGTGATATTTTCTATTTTGTGGAACTCAACAAAGTGAATGTTATAGTTGTTGTCCTGTACAAACAACACATATTAATCAACTTTGACTGAGTTTTTGATCAACATACAATAGATATCTATCTTTTGGCCAAATACAAAACACATGGGGCTTTGAATTAAATTTCCAAAAATATATGGTTTGTCACTTAATTCAATCGGGGCTGTCTTGTGGATCCATTTTACTGACTGGTTATTAGTTACGAATTTTTAACAATTTCTGATGTTGTTTCAACTCTTTATTCAATTTTTAAAATAAAATATATACTATATTATTTGATAGAAAAATCATAAATTTTGAGTGCTATGAAATGCATATATTACTTGTTAGGTTTAGTTTTGAATTGACTCCCGAATCATGCGATTAAGTCAAAAAATAATTAATCAATTGAGTTTTACCGGTTGTTTTTAGGAATTGCGGATAGTTGTAAAATGGTCAAAACAATCATAAAACATTATATTTTAATAAAAGTTCATTTATTAAAGTTGTTTATCTTTATTTATAGAACAAAACTCTTGAATAAAATAATTTTTCGATGTTATTTGAATTTTGACCCAAAAATAGTCGTTATCTGCCGAATCGCGAAAAATATTTATCAAAACACTATCAAATGAATGTTTTGACTTAAGTGCTATCACAAAAGTTGTTTAATATAAATTTTAAGTAATTATAATGATCATAACCAATAGTTTTTGTGAAAAATAAATTTAATTATTATTTTGGGTACCGTACCATTAAATTATGAAAATTTAATTTCAAAAACATATCAAACGGTTGAATTAACAAAATTGTCTTTAGAAAAGCTTTTTGTTTTGATTTATGAAGAATTGTAATAATTTAAAAAGATATTTCAGAATAAAAAAATATTTTTATTTTAATCACAACTTGAATTTCGGGTAAACGAGCTAATCCACAAACGTTCGGGTCGGGTTCGGGTGTCGAAATTTGGGACGTGACATCAACTTTTTTGAAACAAAAGTATAATGGTGAGTACAATAAATAAACTATTTTACTCCAAAAAAGATCGACATAAAAAATTAGTAGAACTTTGTTGACAGGTCCATCAACAAAGTTGATGATGGACCATATGTGGCAAACTATTAGATACCACATACTGTATGGATGTTTGGCCCATCCCTAGGTGGACCTATATAGAAAAAAGAAGTTTGATTAGTGATTTCTAAGTGTTCGATTGGAGTCATTTTCTTGGGTTGATTTTTAATTGTGGGAATGGAGCATTCTTTGGGGTACAAAGATCCAAAGGTTTGAAATCACTAATCAAGTTGATTTTGGGTATGTAGGTCCACCTAAGGATGGGCCACGCATCCCTGTAGTCAGTGGTCATTAAGAGTGTGCCAGGTGACTTATACTGCGAGGTAGTATTTTCCTAAAAAAAATATTGTACAACACTTTAGTGAACTAATAGGTCACCTGGATGAAAAGACATTTAATTCTGTTGTCAGTAAAATATAACTCAACATTTAATGAACTTATATTTATATTACTTTTTTGATAGGCAACTAATAGTGATCAACGTAGTATCCCAAGTCCCAACCCAATTTTGGCTTTAAAGTAATAATACATAGATAGTTATATTATATACTAGTAAATGGTCCGTGCCCACGGCACTCTCCGACAAAAGCGTTTGCAAAAATTTGGGTGCCTTCGGCACTAAAACGGTATAACGGAATGGGGCGTTACCATTTTTTCCATTATAACGGTTGTTATAACGGATTGTAACGTCCAGAGGGAGAAATGGGAAAATAATAGAAATAACAAAAAATAACGGTGTTGAAATTCAAATTTTGAATAAATTGAGGTCAAATTAGGCGGATTGAGTGGTTGAAATCTAACAGTCTACATTAGATCGATGGATTTGATCTCAACCACTCTTTATCTAACCGTCCACATTAGATGGATGGATAAGATAAGAGAATACAACTGAGTTGTCTTGTTCTATGCGTGGGTGGTACGTGCCCGCGGCACTTTCAGTCAAAGTGTTTGTCAAAATCGAGTGGGAGTTAATCTCAGCCATCGATATGAAGCATAGTGGATCTCAACCACTCATTATTGAAGCCATATAAAATAAGAGGGGGTATAAGAAAATCAGAGTCACTTGTTATATTGATAGTGGGTGGCCCGTGCACTCGGCACTCCCCGTCAAAGCATTTGTCAAAATCAGGTGTGAGTGGCTGAGATCCACCGTCCATTTGGGGGATAAGATCTCAGCTCTTCTTTGTCTAAATAGATAAGAGGGGGGTATAAGTGGGGAGACCACTTCCCTGTTATGTTATATAGATATTCTAAAGATTATTTTATCTCAGTATGAAGACCTTTTGGTTCCGGACAATTATTATTTAGTTGTGAAAAATCAAACAAAACCATTTAGTAAGTAAAAAATCTCAACAATAACTAGGTTTGTCAATGGATGGGTCCGGTTCTTAACGTCTTAAGCACTACTATACATATGTTGTTCCGGTTCTGAACAGTTCGATTCTGGTTCGATTCAAGTACTGGTGTTCCAAAAACCAAAACCTATTATATACTTTGGTTCCAAGTCCTATTAGTTCCGGGGTCTGAAATAGGTAGTCTTAGGATCAGAAATATTGGGATCGGTTCCTATCGGGGGTATCGATTAATTGGTACTCATTGACAACCCTACCATACTCCCAGCATGAGTAATTAGAATAATTAAAAATAGTGTGGAGTGCTTTTTTTATCAATATTTGATGGCCTCAATCTATTCCGATTGGATCAGATCGGATCGGATCAGGTCTGGATCCATCTATTGAAACCTTATTGGCTAGGATAAGGTCTTGGTCCCATAAGATAATTATATATTGGATTGATCCAAACCAAATCCATCAACAACCCAGACTTGAAAAAGGGTCGGGTTACTCGGATCGGGTCAAGGATTGCCACCCCAAGACATCGGTCACAAATCAAGGGAATGTAGTTCAACTCATGGTTTAAAAAATGGCCGTTTAAACAGTAACGCCCCAAGCCCGTTTCCGTTAAAACTGTTAAACACATTTTGACACTTTGAATTTAACGGCCGTTAAATTATGAATTTTTTTTGAAAAAAAAATGGCCGTTAAATCAGTTAAATTCCGTTAAAATCCGTTTAATTTCCGTTAATTTTTATTTTATTTTTTGAAATTTTCTAATTTCAAAATTTGAATTTCAGCGCCATTTTTTCCCGTTTAATTCCATTTTTTCCCCATTTTTGTCACTGGCCGTTTCAATCCGTTTTAACGGTAACGGGCTCCTTTAAACCTTAGTTCAACTAAAATTGAAGGGCTCCTTGGATATTTCAAGACCGAAATAAGGGTAGTTTTGGTAGTAAACACACCCCATGAAAACTCACGCCCCAATTACAAGGAGAGTGAGTCCCGGAGCTCATTTCGGAGATCCTGCTCGAATGGAGACTCTCTGAAGCAAAGCTGCCATCCGACGCAGGATCTCTCTGTCATCTCTCGAGAGTCGAGATCTCCATTTCTGTTCTCAAGTATTTCAGGCTCAGATCTGTTGTTTCTTTTGGAGATCTCACTCGTTTATAGGTCTGACGATCCATCCATCCATATCTCTCTGTAATATTTTTTTTGAATTTTTTTTTTTCAGTTCAATTTCTGCTCTGTAATCTCTTGTTTGCTCATTAGCTTTTCTGAAAGATTTTAGGGTCTTAGATACACTTCATGGATTCGTGTACAAGCCCTAGAAGTGGGTTCTCTCGTTACGTGCTTCTCCTGCTCCTCGTTGCCGCTGTTTCAGTCGCTGTGTTGTGTGTTTCCGCTCGGGTATTCAGTTTTTCGTAAGCTTCATTGCATTCTGTTGGATCTGTTTGTTCTGAAAATAAAAAAAATGGATCTCTCTCTCTCTCTCTCTTAAATTACAGGAATTTGAGGTGGAAACTAGCAAGGACTTGTCGAACGAATTTGTTAAAGACCTGGGCCGGCGTAGTAAAGTGAGTAGTACACCTTTCTGGGAACAGAATTTGAAGATTTAGATCTCCATTTTGCGAAAAAAAAATGGCAATCCAAACTGGCCGTTTATTATTCTGTATCTGGAATACACACAAGTACTGCTTTTACGTTGCAATTGTTAGTTGCCGTGTTCTAGAATCCGGATCTACTATAATTTTTATTTTCAAATGTAAGGTTCTGTTTGCAGTGCAATTTTTGTAACCCCCCCCCACCCACCCACACTCACACACACAAAAAACAGCGATGCAAGCAGACCCGAATTTGTTGTTTCTCTTTGTGTTTATTTTAATTTCTTGGAACAGATAGTTCTAGACCCCCTTGAGAACGATTCTGCGGGTAATAAGAATGACCTGGACACAGCTGGTCTTGATGGAGTTTCGGAATCAGCTGGTCTTGGAATTTTTGATGCTTTCTTTGCAAGTTTGTCGATGATCATTGTTAGTGAGGTTTGTGCACCCAACTCCAAGTATTTATAATTTTGTTAGCTTTATTATGTTTATGGGGAAAAGTAGCATGGTGGTGTGGTGCCACCACCAGAGCCGTATGTACTTATTTATGAGAAATCCTGATCATCAAATTAGTTGACTTCTCTATTGGCCATTTAACTTATACTTATTGATTATCTGAAAGAAAGCAATTGATGCGATAGATAGGATCAACTGGGGGGGGGGGGGGGGGGGGGGTTTGGGTTTCAGGCTGCAACATATTATAGAGCTAATAATTCAATTTGGATGGTGTGGTCGATGCACTTGTCTACCACTTGTGGTAGAGAGGCATTTTACCATAATCCTCAGTGGTGTTGCTTACCATGCTATGTTTCCTCCTATGTTATATATCTTGATCTGATGTATGCTGTTTAATTGACACCATTGCTGCTAGATTGGAGATGAGACATTTATAATAGCAGCACTCATGGCAATGCGCCACCCCAAATCAATTGTTCTATCTGGTGCGCTTACTGCCCTGGTTGTGATGACGGTAAGTTCGCTGGTCTCCTATGGTCTACATGGGTTTGAAGCAAGAATTGGTATTTTTTGTTGGTGTCCACTCACCCTCTTTCATTTCTAGCAATGCACTTTTATGATGTTGTTTATATAGGGCGGTCACTGTGGTAGGCTCTATCCATTATGTGGTTCTTGTAACTTATGAGAGATTACCTGTTTTATTACAATGTTTCAAGCTTAAACATTTGTACTTTTGTATTAGGTACTTTCCACTGGACTTGGTAGGATAGTGCCAAATTTGATATCAAGGAAGCATACAAACAGTGCAGCTACAGGTATTTACTATTAAACCATTCCTGACCTGCCAAGCATATGTATATTCATATAGAATGCCTTGTCAATATTCTCTGACTTGTAAAACAAGAAAACAAATTCTATTATGTCCTATTTTCAAGCTCCTCTTTGTTGAAGTGGTTCTTTTGAAATTTTATTTTTAGATTGACTGTGTTTTCCTCTGGTGGGTGCAGTTTTTCATTATGGCAGGTGGTGCATGTAGCTGTAAATTTGTGCATATAGCATTTGATGAAACAAATAATTTGAAATTGGATTTATGATTTTCAGTATTCACCTAACCTGTATTTTTATTAGGTAGAAAGGTTTTAAATTCTGATTTCAGTGTATATTCGGTTAGCTCAGAAATAGAAATATTTTGTGGAAATACTTTGATCAGGTGGAAATTGAGGAGATTTTATGAAAATGATGACAAAAACGTTGGAAGTATGCATTAGAATTTAGGAAATAATAAAAATAAGCATGAATACACACAGCAGCGGAGCCAGGATTTTGTTCAAAGGGGGGCACAATCAATTGGCATTTTTTCGGGACTCGGCTCCAGAAAAAAAAGAAAAAAAAAAACCTAAATTATTTAAGGCGATTTGCGAGGCCATTAAAAAATAATGCAAAGGCGAAGTTCGCTCTTAGGTTGAGGTCGTTAAAAAATAATGCAAAAGAGTAGTCCGATCTTTGACCATTAAACCAACTTTTAACTCAAATGAATAAAATAGCACTTCATTAAGAAAGGGAATTAAAAACCCACAATAAACAAAAGATGTAGTAAAAAAGTTGTATAAATATAAACAATTGCATATCAATTTCTCATTTCCAATAAAATAATTGTTTCACAATTGTCCTCGACGAGTTTTCATATTCTGAAAGCGTTGCATAATCGCCTCATTATCGACGCTATCAAAAATGTCTTTCTCAATGTACGTAACTAAACAATCATTCATCCACTCATCTCCCATTCGATTACACAATCGATTCTTTACGATATGCATAGCAGAAAATGCTCTCTCAATAGTGGCAGTGGCAACTGGTAGGATTAGTGCCAATTTCAAGAGCAAGTAAACTATTGGGTACAAAATGTCCTTTTTTGTCTCAACTATCTTCTTAGCAAGGCCACTGATTCCATTCACTTCTAAAAACTTATTGTTAGAGCGCACATCAATAACATAAGTTTCTAACTGATTGTAAAGTAGCATGAGATCTATTGCAGAAAAATCAACTGGATAAAATTTAGCAAAGCGAATCAATTTATCCTTGTTGAAAGCATTGAATGAATCACTTGGATTCAGGCATGCTACGCAAAGAAGCAATTCGGTGTTTACCTCATTAAAACGGCTATTCAGCTCTTGAAGTTGCATATCTATGCAAGAATAAAACAATTCGACGTGGTAGTGATGTAGATTTGTGATCACTTCAACCCTACATCGTGATCGTCCCCGGGCTACAAAGTTATCGTCCATGTTAGGAACTATAACATTATGCTTGACACTGAATAAAGAAACTTCATCGAACAAAGAATCCCACCATTTGTCTCTCATCGTTTGTAATCGTGTCTTAGATATTTCAACTAGTTCCATGGCATTCAAAATATCTTGATCTTTTCGTTGCAATGCTTTTGATAAATCATTGGTGATTGACAATCAAGCCTATAAGAGTAAGATAGTGCGAGCCCCAACGTGTATCACCAGACCGTTTGAAAGTAGTGTCTTGATTCATACCGCTCCCATTTGGAAGTTCACCTCTTCTAAGCGCTTCAATAACTTTAGCGGTTTGTCTCTCTTGTAGAATGTCCCGACGTTTGCATGAAGCTTCAACAATATTCAATATATTAGAAACTATACCGAAGAGCAAGGCAATTTGAACGTGATTTTTTGCAACAGCGACAAGTGCCAGTTGAAGTTGATGCGCAAAGCAATGAACATAAAAAGCTGATTCATTCTCCCTCATGATGTGTGCTTTAAGGCCGTTAAACTCGCCTTGCATATTACTAGCTCCATCATAACCTTGTCCACGCAATCTCGATATACTCAATCCATGCTTAGAAAATAGTGCTTCAATCGCTGCCTTTAGTGAAATAGCTGTGGTTTCCTTCATATGCACGATGCCTAAAAAACGCTCAATTATGTATCCACGCTTGTCCACATAATGTAAAGCAACAGCCATTTGCTCTTTGATTGATATATCACGAGATTTATCTGATTCAAAGCAAAGCAATGAACATAAAAAGCTGATTCATTCTCCCTCATGATGTGTGCTTTAAGGCCGTTAAACTCGCCTTGCATATTACTAGCTCCATCATAACCTTGTCCACGCAATCTCGATATACTCAATCATGCTTAGAAAATAGTGCTTCAATCGCTGCCTTTTTGTGAAATAGCTGTGGTTTCCTTCATATGCACGATGCCTAAAAAACGCTCAATTATGTATCTACGCTTGTCCACATAATGTAAAGCAACAGCCATTTGCTCTTTGATTGATATATCACGAGATTCATCAATCAAAATAGCAAATAGTGCATCTCCAAGCTCTTTAAGGATATTATTGGTGGTTTCGACTGCAGCTGCATTCGCAATATCTTTCTGAATCTCAGGTGTAGTCAATTTGAGATTTTCAGGGGCATTTTGAAGAATGACACTTTTAATAGCCTCGTTGTGATCTGCAGTATATCGTAAAAGTTCAAGAAAGTTCCCCTGATTGTTCGAGTCATCCGATTCATCATGACCACGAAAAGCTAATCCTTGTCGTAGAAGAAATCGAATGCAATCAATTGATGCATTTAGACGAGTTCGATATTCATTTCGAGCTTGGTCTGATTGCCTTGAAAAAATTGTCTGAATGTGTAGCTTTTGATTCAACAAATTTTGACCCATCATATACGCTTGGTTGTAAGCACTATTGGGCCCTTCAATATGAGCTTGAAATTTTTCTTTCTTCTTCCAATTAGAAAATCCTTCGAGTACAAAAGCATCACCACCGCATTGCTCTCCATTTTTTGGTCTAAAAAGATAACAATGTAAACAAAATGCGGCATCCTTATCTATACTATACTTTAGTCAGCTAGGATACTCAATAAACCAAGAAGGATTAAAGCGTCGTAACTTGATTCCCATATTCCTTTTGGGGAATGTATGGTTACTAGGCTGACAGGGACCCTTTTGCAAATATGCTCTCCGAATCGAGTCTTGGTCATTAGGATGGTAATATGAAATTCGAGGTCGTAACCCAGGATCTACAGGAAGATTTGTCAAGTCAACTTCTAAATGACTTCGCTTTGAGCTAGGTTGCACTTGATCACAATCATCATTTTGTACGACAAGGGGAGGTGGTTCAGGCATTGGCTTCCTTTTAAAAAACTTATCCATAACTAGTACAAGAGTTAAGAGAAAGGAGAAAATTAACGCAACATTATTAAGAATGAAAGAAGGAATAGCCTAACTTATCAACATAGTTAGTTTCTTATCCATTAATTAGATTTTATTTTTTCTATCTTTTTAATACTACTTTCAAGTTGATTAAATTTTGGCTACTTACAAGTTCTAAAGAAAAGAGGTAAGAGGAAGGGAAAAATTAAAGCAACATAATTAGGAACGAAAGAAGGAATAGCCTAATTTAGCCACATAATGTCAGTTTCTTATCCATTAATTAGATTTTATTTTTTCTAAGTCTTTTTAATACTACTTTCAAGTTGATTAAATTTTGGCTACTTACAAGTTGTTTAAAAAAAAGAAATTCATACTACAATTGGTAACTTGGCAAGGTTAAGTTTAAACAAATAAATTTAAGTGAACAAAATTGAAAAAGGGAAATATTTATATTTATGTATAAAGAAAACGAGCTCCACATTCTCAGTAGCCATTTACAAAGCCTGTTTCAAGTGTTTGCAATGAAGGGAAGAGAACAATGCATGTAAACAGAGATGGTAAATGGAGATGTGGCTCTTGAGGACAAATATAGAACATGAATACAGGGAATGGAAAAAGCAAGAAAGAATCCACTTATTGAGTAATCTGCTGCCAAATGGGAGCTAATGAGAAATAACATAGATTGCTAGAAAACACTGACATAGCATGCCAATTGAAGACAACATAAGCCGCCAATTTTCATTTAACTAATCATCATCTATCAGAAGTGCATCTATGTCAAAGCATGCGGACATGCTAGAATTTATAAAAGCATGATAATATCACCTCCAACGGCAACGGGAGAAGCAGAAAAAAGCATGGAGTCCAATTTCACCTTGACATAACATTGAAGTTACCAAACAACTCATACAACATATATATCAAAATGAATATTTTCTGTTCCCTAATTTCAATTTTTTGGGCAAGTTGAACCCATCATCATTCTGAATGTTGCAACATGTAGAACCATCAATTAGCCATAGACTTAAAAAAATGTTATTTTGGAAAGTTATTTTGAAGCAGGAGCTGTCAAATGCCCAACAGTTACTTCTCTTGCCACATGCCCTCGATTATCCCATCGAAAGCTCCACGAAGGAGAATATCTAACATTCCTATGCAAAGCTTCACTGTTGGTTCTGTTTGGTAGAGATTACTGGTATAATCATCTAACTACAAAGATTAATTGACTAACCTCCTCAACATAAAGAACACCAAAGGTGTAGGCCCGGACTGTGTCAACACAATTGAACACCAAAGGTGTAGGCCCGGACTGTGTCAACACAATTGATGTGAGGATGGTGCCTTATGAGAAGGTATGTCAATCTGGATAACTTAGACCCACTTTTAATCTGTCCAAGTGGGTCTACCTCAATATCTCATACACCCCTTTGCAAAGTCCCTTTGAAACCCATAACAAAATCAATCTCCTTGCACAAATTTCAGTCTTTGGAATAAATCAAGAATATAATAAAGCATCAAAGAAGCATAAATACCTGTGGTTGAGAGTTGAGATGGCCCTCAAAGGCAATGGCATAAAGAATGATGTTTCTTCTATTTCTTATTCTATCTTAGGGTCATCATGTCCCTTTATACACATTTGTGGATCCCTTGCCTTCTGGGAATTCAACAACTTGGAAAGTTAAGATCCTACAATAAAGGAAAACCAATTCACAAGAAGAGAAACAGAGATCAAGGAGAGGATTCAGAGGAACAAGGGGATTCGGTTAAGTTAGCCCGATCTGCTTTGACCGGTTCCTCTGATTTATAAGAGCAAAGGATGCAAGGTAGTCAGGCGTGGCAGCGTCGTACCAAGGAGGGGCAAGCTGCGCAGGCGATCGAGGCAGCGCACTGTGCAAGATGGTGACCATTTCCTTTTGCAAAGGAGAAGCTTGCTGCCTTGCTGGTTGCATCTCTAGCTCTAGGGCAAAGAGCCAAAGACGATGGGAAAAAATGAGAGGGGGGGCAAACCGTATTTTGAAGAGTAATTTTGTAATAAAAAATTTTTTTTTTGCAAAATTTTAAAAGTTGAGAGAGGGCACGTGCCCCCACTGGCCCCTATGTGGCTCCTAATTCTTAATTGAAGGGAAACGTGAAAGATTTCCTCACTTCCGAGGTCGAGTAATTTTGAACTCTCTGTAGAGAGGACACATTGCCTACAGCTGTGTTGTTTTTGGTAAGTGTTAGAATCAAAGTGGGTAGCAAATGATGCGGTTTCTTTTAAAAGCCGCATAAGTGATGTGGCCTCACTAAACCGAGAGGTCAATTTTTTTTGAATTTGGGAGGAAGCCATTATCCTCAATTATAACAATATTTTTAACTAAAAATAATCTGATTAATTATAAATGTTAGATTATATATTTAATTAGTCCATTGGAGTTCATATTATACTAATTATTGAAAATTTGTGTAACAGGTTTCCCATCACATGCTACTACTTTACTAATTTTCATGTTTTTAGTTCTAATTTTATTTTAAGCACACAAATTTTAAAAAGTATTTTGGGGAGATGGAAATATTCCAATTATGTTCCTTTTTTGGTCCTTGTGGAAATGGAATATTTTGTGGGAATCATCATCTACCCATTTTCCCAAATGTTTGAGGTCAGCAACATGAGTCGTATTTCGCCATTTTGTGTATGTCGAAATATAATCCTCTCAGGTAGTTTTGTTGTGAATATTGCATTTTGGTCAGAAACTTAAAAATAAAATGCAGTGTGGTTGAAGTGATGGCTATGGATTGTGCGGTGGGTAGTGCACCTCCTCAATTGAAATTGAATCTTTCTCACTTGACTTTGCTTTTTGTTCATGTTTTTCATGCAAGATAATGTTTGTCAGTAGATTTCCATTTTGATATCTATTTTAATTTTATTAATGTTATTTATTTGGTTTTTTTAATTTCCATCTCCTCTTTATATGTTTGGTTGTAAAGTAATGACCCGTGGGATGCTTGGATAACGAGCTCCATATATTCAAACTTGTAGGCCCCAAGATGATTTACCATGCTTGTAACTCTACTTATGGCTCACATGCAAGGTGTGAGACCCATCAATAGGAGGGAGTCAGGGACCAACTTTGGGTATGTCCAAGGAAAGTAAACCATGGATAATTGTGGGTCTACATCACTAGTTACCACCAAAGAGAAAAGGTTGGGATATGACAAAACAAACTCGATGACTAGTTTTCTCCAATCGGAGGAGTATGATGTAGTCAGCTTGTAGAAGGCATATCTTTTTCTTTAAATATCTAATTGAGAAGTCGTTAGATGTGTTGGAAAGCTCGTTCTGAGATCTACAATACCTATCTCACGATTTTTATTGAGATTTTGACGTTTTGGGCTTCAAAAGTGTTAGAAATCTGAGTGTAATGGTAGTGATGGGATTTAAGGTATTTTAGTCATTTTAAAAGTTAGATTTATGTTATTTTAGACCAATGGTTCAGATTAGTTTCTTATTCCTAACGTTAAGTTTCTAGGGTTTTATTTTCTTATAAATAATCATCAAGAGAGCATTTTAAAAAGAAAAGACATTTGGTTATTGGATGAAATTTGCCTTTAGGCTTTTCGTTCCTTTGTGAACTCTTGGGTTTGCTGGGATTAGCACCCCACAAGAGCTTTTCTAGGGGTTTTCTCTCTAAGAAAATCTTAGCTGAGTCGTACTCCACCTGGTGTTACTCAATCTCTTATAGATTACATGTGTGTGCGTGTGTGTACATCTTGTGGGTTAGATATCAATTCTCTTATATATTTAGAAGTTGAGAATTGATACCTTAGTGGGCAAGTTTGCACACTCATAATTATGTGTGTGTGTACTTCTATGACCAATGATACTGTAGAACCAATACTACATTGGCTGCTATTTAAGCCATGGGTTGGGGGCCCATAAGCCCATAACATAATGGATTGTCAATGAGGCCAAAGGCTTGAGGGCAATTATGATGTTGACAGGGCTATGGCATCAAAGTCCTATGTATATGACTTGATGATGGAGGAATCATTAAATTTTCTTTTTGTCTTTTTAGATGGCCTACTTGATAACACCCATTTTTTTTTTTTTTGATAAGTATAAACTTTATTGAGAAGAAACAGGCTAAGAAAAGCCTAAACAAGCCAGAAAGCAGACCGCCAAATTACGAGGGGTCTGAAAAACAAAGCCGATCCCATTTACATACAAAGTCATCAAAAAAAGTCCCCCGGCATTCGAGAAATACTTTAGACCAAAAAAATAGTAATGCTTTGATGTTGATGATAATCTTGTCCAGCGCTTCCTCTTTTCCTTCGAAGACTCTCCAATTTCTTTCTCTCCAGATCCCCCAACAGATAGCAAATGGAAGAAGACGCCAAGAATTTTTCCTCTAACTGAGAAAGCCCGAGTGTGCCAACTTTGTATAAGATCCAAGATCGATTGGGGAAGAACCCAATGCATGTCAAATTCATGGAGAAAGGCCATCCAGACCGCCCTCGCCAAATCACAATGTAATAAAAAGATGATTGACCGTCTCTCCACTCATCTTGCACATCGAGCAATAATCCATAATAATGACCTTTAGGATCTCAAATAGTCAATAGTGAGGATCTTGTCCAAAGCCGCGGTCCACAAGAAGAAAGCTACCTTGGTCGGAACCTTAGAACTCCATACAAAGCGGTCATGGAATATGGTCAATGAAGAAGATGATAAGACGCTATAAAACGTACTGACTGAGAAATTGCCATCTTTCGAGTTCGTCCAGATGCGCCTATCCTCAACACAAGGATGTTGTCCATAAGGCTCTAGACGCAGCAATAAACGAGACACATCTTCGATTTCCCAATCGTTGAGTCTTCTCCTAAATCCCAGATTCCACCCTTCCACATCCCCTTCACGATGCAAACAATCCTGAATAGAACAATTCTTCTTACCCTATATATCAAAGAGGTTGGGAAAGTCAAACTTGAGGGGAGCTTCACAACACCACCAATCTTCCCAGAACCTCACCTTGTTACCGAAACCCGCCTTGAATTTAATGCTTTTCAAAAAGTTGCCAATCCTTTTCGTGATGCCCCTCCAAACACTACACCCGTAACTCGATTTAACCTCCTTGCCCACCCACCCATACTCAGTAACCCCGTATTTTCCTGCCATAGCAACTCTCCAAAGACTAGTGTTTTCTTCCTCGAACCTCCATAACCATTTCCCCAACAAGGCTTCATTCATAGCTACTAATCTCCTGATGCCAAGACCTCCTTGAGCTTTCGGGGTGCACACGGTTTTCCAGTCCACCAAATGATACTTATTCTTCTCCTTGTCATTCCATAAAAAGTCCCTCATAATCTTCTCAAGAACCCTAGCCATACTCTTGGTAGAAAAGAGAGAAAGGTAATAAATGGGCAAACTGGAGAGACAATGCTTAATCTACACTAGCTTACCTCCCTTAGAGAGAAATCGGGTCTTCCAAGATCTTAACCTTCCTTGGACTCTTTTGACAACTGGATTCTAGATATCCTTAGAATTGTATTTAGCTCCCAAGGGCAAACCTAAATACTGAGTGGGAAAACTAGCCGGTTTGCACCCCAAGGTATTAGCTAGTTCATCAATGTTCTCCACTTCTCCTACACCGAAAAACTTACTCTTCCCCAAGTTAACTCGGAGACCCGAAACCGCCTCAAAGTAACATAACAACCCTCTCAGGAAAGCCACTTGGTTTTGCTCCGCTCCAATAAAGACCAATGTATCATCGGCGAACTGAAGGCGAGAAATAGTTGGGACCCTTGTGCCTACCTCAAAACCCGAAATCTCCCCTTCTTCAACCGCTTTGGATACCATTCTACCCAGAGCCTCCGCCACTACAATGAAAAGATATGGTGATAATGGATCCCCTTGCCTGAGTCCTCGCGAGCTACGAAAGTAACCAGCCGGGGACCCATTCACCATAATAGAAAAGGATGCTGAGGATATACACTTGCTCACCCAACGTCTCCACTTGATCCCGAAGCCCAATCGATCTAACATGTTTAGGAAGCTCCAACTGACACGACCATACGCCTTCTCTATGTCGATTTTGCACACTAGCCCAGAGATACCTGCTTTGATTCTAGAGTCATACTTTCGTTGGCTAGAAGGACGCCGTCCAAAATCTGCCTTCCCTTCATGAAAGCTCCTTGAGATAGCGAGATCACCTGATCTAAGACCCTGATAATTCTCGAGGTGAGAGTTTTAGCCAGAATCTTGTACACGCTCCTACCAAACTGATAGGTCGAAAATCAGAGATGAGAGTAGCTCCTTGTTTCTTGGGTATCAACAACACAAAAGTACTATTGGATGTGTAATCCAGATAAGTCTCCTCTTGGAAGTCCACCACCTTCATGAAATCCCATCCAATGATATCCCAGCAACGTTTGAAGAAAGCGAGTGTAAATCCGTCGGGCCTCGGTGCCTTGTCTCCTGCCAGATCAGAAATAAAAGTCAAGATTTCCTCCTCGAGGAAAGGTCTCTCCACCCATTCTTTATCCACGGAGCTAATTCCGTCAAAATGAAGACCATCTAACAGAGGCCTGAAAGTTGATGTTTCGGTGTACAACGTGGAGTAATAGTCAACCACTCCTTTTCTAATACTCCCTTCCTCTTCAAGAACAACACCATTCACAACAAGACTACTCAAAAAATTACTTCTCCTGTGAGAATTAGCCGTTTTATGAAAGAACTTGGTATTGTTGTCGCCCTCCTTCAGCCATCGAACCCTTGACTTTTGTTTCCAACTAATCTCCTCTAATTTCACAACATGCTGGAAATCTGCTTTCAGGTTAAATCTTCTAGAGTGCTCTTCCGGCAACAACGGGCCAATTTCCTCTTTTCTATCCAACTGAGCTATCTCCTCCAGAATGGCTGTCTTTGCTGATCAGTCTTACCAAATTCTTCTTTGTTACATATCTTGATTCTATCTTTCAAAGCTTTAAGCTTCCTTCTGAATTTCTCGCCTTCACTCCCAGAGAACTCTTTTGGTGAAGACATCTGCTACTTGTTCATCAGTCTTCACAAATGGGGTACAAACTTCTGCAGACACGATCTTCTCCCGAATGAAGTGACGATCCACTTTAATATGCTTGGCCCGATTATGTTGTACCGGATTGTGAGCAATACTGATAGCAGCCTTATTGTCACAGTATAAAGCTCATGGATCCTGATGCTGGAAA